>SKCR01026040.1:0-126323 GCA_019454045.1 Zanthoxylum bungeanum | reverse complement strand
TAATGCTTGTAATGCTCCATGTTTCATTTATGAAATGTGGCAACGTCAAAATCATTTTCCTTAATCGGAAACCTTTTGGAGGATGTTTACAACATCATGACAGTTTTTTCGTACCATAACTAGCAAACAAGGTTTGCGGGTTATTCGATCCATGTATGGATCGAAGCAAGCATTGGGTTATTGGAACTATCGTTTTGATGTAATCATAATGGTATATGATTTAATTCAAAACAAAAATGATTCTTGTGTATATAAGGAGGTTAGTGGGAGCGCACTGACAATGAATGTCTTATACAATGATGAAATGTCATTTCTTGGAAATGATATTCTCGTAATACAATCGGTGAAAGCTTGGCTTTCATGAAAAATTCTCTGTAAAATTCTTGGGAGAGACAACCTTTATTCTAGGAATAAAGATCTACTGGGATGGATCTAAAAGTTGTTGGTACTCTCCGAGAACTCGTACATTGAAAAATGTACGCGACCTGGTGTCTCATACGCTTTGAGCATATGGAGTCACAATCAGTCCAATCCAGTGATAGTCACTGGATTGATGTTAAGAACATCCTTTAGTATCTTAGATGAACTAAGGATGCTGTCTTATATATGGAGAATGAGAACTTGAAGTGACTGGGTCACCGTTGCAAGTTTCCAAACCGATAAAAATGACTATAAGTCGTAAAAACATTACTATATAGTTTGAATAACGGAACAGTGAGCTGAAAATCTTCCAAGCAAGATATTGTTACCGAATAAACAACAAAAGTGGATTATTGCTGCAGCTGAGGCAGCAATAGAAGCCTTTTGGATCGTTAATAATCCTAATTAGATTAGGAGTAGTTCTGTTAGCAGCTGATCTAGGCTACAGCACATGCTAAAGAATTAAAGGTCTCATCAACGATCCAGATATATACTTCAACTATTCATCTGATTCATTCGGATCATACATTGTGGCGATGTGATGATTGAATAAATCGCATCAGATGATAACATTGCAAATCCGCTGACGAAAACATTTTCTCAGCATAAGTTTGAGCGAACCGTACATAATTCGGGTGTAGGACACTTGATTGATTGGTTATAGGCCAAGTGGGAGATTGTTGGACAATTATGACCCATAGCATCACTATTTGTACAGATCATGGTGTTGTTGTACAATTAACTATGTGACAAAGGAAATTGCTCTTTCATCATTTGTAATTAGATTACCAAGATGTATAAATGATGAAATGTCCATATGATTAGTTCCGGATTGAGATGATATGAGACAGTATCAATCCACGAAGGTTTAATCATTAAATATCCCTAGTCGTAGTATTATCGAGATTGGACATCGATAATGCGGAATAGACTAGTATTACACTTGTGCGCGTTGTGAGGGCATAATGGCATAGTTCTCATATATTTGGGTATAGGATACTCATGCAAGTGTAATAGGAGGTTGTGTTTACCGATGGTACGGAAACAGCTTCGCTCTGGATAGACCCCTCGGAATTCCATTGGTAGTATAATTATGTGTCTATGGAAGTCCGAATCAGGGTAGGTGTATTTGGTCTTAACCTGAGACATGCACCGCTAATACTTGCGACAATCAATATACTTTGGTTTTGGTCGTCCAGGGCTTTAACAGGTTATGTGTATGCCTCTTTGGGTATATTGAGAAACGTAGTGTATTGGGTGTGATGTCGAGATGGAAGTATCACTCCAGTCATAGTGGAGATGATGATCACGTATGATACGGAATTGGTTCTCTTATGTACTGCAGTCATCGGGATAATATGACTAGATCATGATTATCTGATATAGAGACTAGTTACCAGAGATCCGATATGTGCTTCGTACGGGGCAGACACAATTCCAGCCCCAGGCCTTGCACGTGACATCCGATACTGGATCGTAATACGCAATATTACGTATACTACGCCTGATATAGATCACTTATTCCTATAAGTATATTTCTGGAGAATTTGGTAGGCACGATGCTTTGCTAGAAGCCAACCATGTCTTGTAAATTGGTAAAAACGTACGTACTCGGATAGTCCGATGACCGAATTTACTGCCAACATATCCGGGGATCTCATGGGTCGCTTCCCGAAGAATCATCGATGACGTATGACTCGCACTTTATTAATCTGGGATTAATTAATGAGAGAGAGAAAATTAATCTGGGATTAATTACGAAGATATTTTATCTGGGATAAAATATTATTTAAAGAGAGAAGAACGATTAATTTGGAATTAATCAATAAAATAATATATTCGATATATTATATGAAATTGGATTTCGATGCAGAATTAAAATTAGATTTTAATTCGGGCAAATGAGTTAATTTGGAATTAATTCGTTAGCGACGTGAATAGTAATTTTGCTAGGCATAATTATTTAATTACGTCGCAACGGAAAATTCGTTAATTTGGAATTAGCGAACCCGAGCCCGAGAGTGTTTCGGGCGCACTCGCATTGCGAATTTAAGTGCGGCCCACAAGTCACATCAAGTGTCAAACCACTAGTCACATCAAACGTCAAATCACTAGTCACTTTGAGTGATGTGATGTTTGTCACCTTTTTGGTGATGGAAGTGGTTGAGAGCATTTATTACTCTTTTCCCTCCAAATTGTTTTTTGGAAAAACATATACCAAAAGGGTTTTGACTTTGGTAATTACTTGGTAATTGTTTGAGAAACACAAAACCAACTAAACACACTTCTCTTCTCTCCCAATACTTTCGGCCAATGGCCAAATACTTCTTCTCTCTCAATTTTCCAACAAAGCCGAGAGTTGGACAAGGGCAATAGGAAGACTTGTGGCAAATATTCCAAGATGCTAGCACATCCAAGGAGTCATCCGAAGGTGATAGGGAAACCCACCCATGGGCATGGAATCACACATAAAGCTTGGAGCTTGGAGATTCAACAAGGAGCACAAATTGGAGCAAAAATCGTGAGCTTCAAGGGAGCAAAAGTTTTGTTGTTCCTCGCATCGCAAAAGCCGATCAATGTAAGTATGATTCCGCCATACCTCTTTGAGTATTCACACATGTTTCATTGCTTGAATTGATCCCGGGACTATATTAGAAACCTAACACAAACATCATGCAAGACATCTATTAATTTCATTATCATTTCTCATCTGGAAATCAAAACCTAAACCCACACACAAGAGGTTTAATTCGGCCAAATCAGAGAAATTACCACTTTGAAATTCTCATCACAATATCACCCAACACTTAATGTAGTATCACTCAAATACATGAATCAATATCCTTCATAAATAAAAATAATAAAAACAACTCCCTATCAACATCATAACATATACATGATTCATGTTTAACAAACTCAATTACCAATACACACTTAGCCAAACCTTACTCTAAAAGGCTTTATATATTTACAACATCACAATAAATATTACAAACATAACTAATCACCACTTTGCTTTAAATACCAAACTCAAAGTAACAAGTTTACCAATCTGCAACATACATAAAGTTCTTATCAACACAACATACTTAATTTTACAACTCACATAACCTAAACTCATGTCAATACATTCCTAAGCATGAACCATATCAATTCTTCATCAAAAATTAGAAACTCAATCATTCCCTACACAAACATGTATTCGGCCATACCCTTAAATCAATAAACTTGAAGGTTTCAATCGCAATATGGATTTTCTCAACACAATTCAATAGAACTCATACTAAACCATCACTAAATATATGAATCACGACAATTCATCAACACAAGAACAAAACTCAAGTCCCCTATCACAAGCATAATTCGGCCAAATGGGCCTATTAACCATCCTTGAAATTTACCAATCAATACACAAACATAACTCACTTTCTAACACCTAACCAAACATGAATCATTATCCAAACAATAAAATTAAAATCCCCATCATGCTTGACAAATCCGGACAGCCCCTTAGGAGAAAAGAATTGGGCGTTTCCATAGAATGAGCATAAAGCATGTTTAAGGTGTCATAAAATGCTCATAAATACATGATAACTTCTCTAATCAAGTTCATATGAAAAAATGAAGGTCTATGGTTCTTTGGGTGAATGGGGCTTTCTTTAATCAAGCTCTAAACTGAGAAATGAAGCTTAACATGCTTGGAAATATTCTTAAATGGATCAAAAATGGCTTGAAAAATGAAAACAATAGGGAGATAAGAAATGGTGTGAAGAGCTCCTCTATTTTTTTGCACTTCACTTTTTGGCGAGGGATAGAGTGAATAGTGATAGGTTTATATAGTAAGGGTTGATTTTTTTGGATTGAAAGAAATGGCTCACCTTTTGGCACATGTACAACTTATTTCAAAATTCATAGTTACTATTCATCTGAATTTTAAACTCCATTTTCGGCTAATTTCTTGTCCGTATTTGGGAAAATGTTAAACACGAAGTTGTAGGACTCGGTCTTAGCTTTCTAACGATATAAAATTCAAGAAAATTGAAGTTCGTATGAAAAAGTTAGGGCTAAAATATGGAAGAAATGTTTGTTGACTCAAATGAATAGTAAATGTGCTAAGTCTAAAATTATCTGGGACCTCCGGACAAGATTTCTAATGTGCGAAACCTATTTAAATATTATTTTATGAGTTCTAAGATGTTATGCATGATGATTTAATGTGCTGAATATGACCGGCCTGACCAGAGTGTTACACAGAACCACTCAAATGTTTCGCCTACAATGGTATCCACATAGAGTAGAGAGTTAAGGATTTTGGATTTCTCAAATCCAAGATTATGTAGGTGTCTTTTCGGCACTGAAATGTCCAATAATTAATAATAATAAATTAATTAATAATGTGGGTAGGTCCTACATGTAAAAAAGAAAATAATAAAAAATAATATTCACTATTTACACAGTAAATCTTATGTCTATAAATAGAGACTTCATTTTATTCACAACTAAATTGTCTGTATTATAAGAAAGAAAAATATTATTTCTTCTTAAAAGTTTGTGAGAGAGTTATAATTCTCATATTGTAAGAGAGTGTGAGATTGTTCATTCTTTGTATTTATAGAGAAGTTGTAAAAAAAATTCCACTATAGTGAAATCCTTTTACATTTGCTTGTAGATATTTCCCTCACATTGAAGATTTGACCACGTTAAATCTGCGTCTCATTAAATTATTTTATTGTCATTATTTATGATAGACTAAGCCTCATAATTATTATTATATTATTATATGGTAGATAAAGCCTCATAAACTAATAATTATTCTTAATTTCACTTTATTTGTATATCAATTTCAGTCCACGATCCATTCACAGTCTACACATATCTTGTAGACTCATTTAATTTTAAGGCACGTTTTTTATGTAGTTTCTAAACTTGATATCGATTATTGACACTTTTTGTGAAGTTGGCAGGCGAGAGTAAACTTTAGAATTTGGTATTGATGATTTGTAAAAGAAAAACTGCCGATGGTTTGCTATTTGTGTAAATTGCACGTGCGAACACGTGATATTGTATTAGGAGGGTAACTTAAATGAGACATATTCGCTGTATATAGTTAATTGCCCTCTTTTTTATTATTGGTTAATTTCAAATTTAATATATATAAGTGAAAATATTAATGGGCAGATATTTCACATCATCCATACACTCGTCGCACATAAAGAGCTTCCGTTGTCGTCAGATCAAATCATAAGTCAATTATATCATTTGAAAATACTACACATGTCATATTTTTAATTAGTTTTTACTATTTGTTCTTTTACTAATTAAAACCAAAACATGAGTAAAAAAAGAAGAAGAAGAAAACAGAAACATGGACGAGAAACAAACCAAAAGAATATTAAAAACTTTGGGCCCCAAATCATTTTAATTATTAATAATTTTGACGAAACTTAAGACTCCTAATTTTATGAACTCGCAATAGCCACCCAAATTTCATAACCGGTTTTGTTAATTACATTAGGGAGCCTCCATCCCTGAGAATAACTCCATAAGAATTGCAACTGCTTCCGTGTTGTGCTCTCACTTTCGATTTCTTGCAGCTATTATCATGACCAAATTTGTATTTAAAAAATTGGACCAATAATTTAAATTTGTGTGGCTTAACAATATTGTATGAAGATGCTTTATAATGTCATATGAAATTGTCATACTACCCACATCATATGTTACCAATACGACACTCAAAATCTGACATAAATTAAAATTTAGAATTTATTCTAGATAGCATGTGCTAAGGAATTAATTCATAATTTTAAAGATATTTATATCCTCATTCAATGAATATTTTAGGGTCGGTATCTTCATTCGTCCCTCAAAGCGTATATGTGTATCCATATTCACAAAATCAAAAAAAATTAGAAATCTATTAACGGATATCTGATACCTAGCTAATACAACTTATTCATTTAATATTAATTCAATAATTCAATACAAATTTATTTAACATGGTTTTAAATATCAATTTCAATACAATTATCACATATGAGGTTACAATTAACGCATAACCAGCAATTCAACCCAATTTTAAATATATGTTTCAACATAAGTAAATTATATAATCTAATTTTTAGATTTTGGATAGATAGCGAATAACCGATACTGATATATACAACCGTTCAATATCTATTACGAATACCTAATTTAATATTTGTAACATATTCATTATCTATTAAATTACGGATAACCAATATTATTTTAGATAAATATTATCGGATATCTAAAATATATATCCAAATTACCAACATACTCACATTGTTCACATGTTAAAGCAAACCAATTCCAAAGTGATCATATTATTCATTTGCTAATTTATTTGCATGTGGAAGCAATGAAATTTATGCAGTCCAAGTCTTTTCAAATTTTGAGATATATTAATCAAATTCTTGGAAATGAAATTTTCAAAGCACAATTAGGGAAGCAAGAGGAAACATATAATTAATATTAGCTTGTATTTATTCTTGTCGTAGATCCATCCAAAATACGTCTTAATTACTCGCTGTGATAGTTCATTAATATTATCTCTAAAGGATTTTAGATATCACAAAATATATTATATGTAGTTTTAAATAATAGTCCAAATGATTGATATGTATTAAAAGATTTGAATGCAAGTAAAATATATATACAATCAAACTTAAGCATAATAAAAGGATAGAGGATATTATTCTTCTAAAATATCATAACAAATTAGACGTGAAGAAAGAGAAAAAGATATCAAATTTCACTTCAAAGTTCAAACTTCAAACTTCAAACGTGGCACCAAGAATATGCAAAAACCAGAATAAAATTGAATCAATTTCAATCACAAGTTACGATTTTAAAATGTGTTCTTTGAATCTTTGCATATTTTTATTAGCAACTTGAATTAGCCAACTTCTATTTCTTTGAATCCTTGCTTATTTTATTTAAGTTATTGCCAAATTTAAATAATGCAACTTGTAGCATTTAAATAATCTATTTTGGCCTATTTCTTTGAATCTTTGCATATTTGTTGTAGCCTAAGAAATTAGGTTAGCTGTTAATTAATTTGTTTTTCATGTGGATAAATTATTTGGGAGATGATTTACATATTTGTTTTACAAGTCTTACTGCTATATCTGACATGATTACACAACACGAATATTGGTATTGTGTCATGTCAATTCGTATATTAATCATGTCGAATTTGTGTTGCACTACTCAATATGTTTATTAATTATGACACGAATAATATTTATATAATTGTGTGAATACTACACGATGACCCATTTGTTAACTTTATATAATTGGATAATAATCGATTTAATAATTATATATATATATATATATGCACACTATTTTTACACATATTTTACACATTTAATATGAAAAGATATCGTTTACAATAAAAATATGGGATATACAGGAGCGCCCTCCAATTACACATGGGCCGTTGGATTTTGATAGAGAATTTTTTTTGAATCCTTGCTTATTTTATTTAAGTTATTGCAAAATTTAAATAATGCAACTTGTAGCATTTAAATAATCAATTTTGGGGTCGTAGCTAGATCCATCAAATCGAATATTTGTATAATAATATTTAATTTTTACAATTTTTTTTTTTTTTGAAATAGTTGGAAACTTCACCGCTAAACCACCACTTTCGGGTTTAAGCGGAGCAGGTAAAACTTCTGGTTGTCACAGACTCTTACAAGAAACGCATTCCCTGAAATTAAACTCAGGACCTTAAGATCAGACTCTAAACCCTACATCATTAAGCCACGTACATTGAGGACTCTACAAACCCTTTTCAAAAAAAAAAAATTGATTTTATGAAGCCTTCTCATTAAAAAAAGGGTTTTATATAAGGAATTGAATTATGTTTGTGTATCATGAGATTTAATGATTTTTTTTGTTGTAGCTTGTTTATCATGCGGATAAATTATTTGCGAGATGATTTACATATTTGTTTTACAATTCTTGTTGCTATATCCGGCATGATTACACAATCCGTGTCAAATTTGTGTTACATCATCTCAATATATTTATTATTTATGATACAAATAATATTTATAAAATCGTGAGAATATTACACGATGACCAATTTGTTAATTTTCTATAATTGGATAATAATCGATTCAATAATGATATATATAAATCTACACTACTTTTACACTCATTTTACACCTTTAATATGAAAAGACATCGTTTACCATAAAAATATGGGATGGGGGCGCTCCAATATTAGAGCGCCCTCCAGTTACATGCGAGCCATTGGATTTTCATCCAACGGCTCGCGTGCTAAATGTATACTGGAGATGGCTCCGGTACAAAATATATTGGAGTCATCCCGAACCCTAAAAATATACTTTCTCTTGTCCATTTTCCTATCCCAAGTGCTTTTCCCTCTTACTCTACCCCAAAATCACTTCTCTGTAAAATGAAATTCGTTATTTTCCCTGAAATCGGATTCGCTATTTGTTGTTACCTCAAAATTTCCACTGTTAAAATCAAACTCTGTTTCTATAACAAAGCCATCAAGCCAAAACCTATCTTCCTCACAAATACAAATATTATCAACCACAACAAAATGAACATGGTTCATAAATTTGCATACCGATCAAATATACATAGTTAATATTAAAAGATCAAACAAATATTCAGAAGAAAAGATCGAATCAATCTTAGTAGTAAACTAAAAATAAAATCTAGTAGGTATCTCAGATTACCACATCTCGTCCGATTTTACGGTGGGGGAGAAAGTCAAGCAGAGGAAAAGTGAAAACACGTGGGGAGAAAATAAGTGAAAACACATGTTTTCGTTTCTAATTAATGGGGTAAAGATAAGGATGTTCAGGGGTCACGGGTCTGGTCACGCGAGACGATAAATTCGAATCCGAAATTTGATATTATAAACCAGAATGAGTGGGATTACGAAAAAAAATAAGATATATTAATTAACTTATCATACATATAAAATTTTAAGACAATAAAAATAATAAAAAACTTAAATAATAATAAATTAATAAATAAATAAATAAATAAATAATTTTTTTTAAAAATTATAAAATTTTAAAAAAAATAAAATTTATATTATATCGGACCAACCCACAAATATCGAGTCAGGTTAATCCAAAAATAGATTATTTTTTCCAAACCCTAGTGGAACGAGTCGCGGATTGACCCGAAAATATGAACACCCCTAAGACTATGTTTAGATTAATGAAAGAGAATAATTTATAATGGAATGTAACTCAATAAAATAAAATAGAATGGAATAAAGAGTAACGTACCATATAATGATTTTTTTAAAGTTACGTTTTATCCCAACCTCCGATTTGAACGGCTAATTTTCAATGACTCAATATCCATTTTCGTTACTCTCTTTCATCCCTTCCATCCCCATACATCAATCCAAACAATAAATTTTAAATATTTTAAATTACAATTCATCTCATTCGAGTGTAAAAATAGTGTAGATGTATCATTGTTCTAATAGATTAATCATGTCAACTAGATAATCGTATAATTAATTGTGTCAAATACGAAATTAATCTATTTATTAATCATGTCGAACATATTAAATAGGCAAAAAGAAAGCCATTAAATTAAAATAAAAAATGTAAATATATAAATAAACAACATATACATCTCAGAATTTTGGCATACAACAAATTTTAAATTAGAATTAAAAAAAAAAATGAAGAATTAAAATTAACTTGGTTCCCCAGAAAATTGACGAACAGAACAAGCAACCACCTGCGCCCACTGCTTCAATCTCATCTTCACCATCTCTGGTTCATCACCTATCCACAAATTAACCGCCATCAATTGAAGGCCAAAATTCGAACAAATCACAATACTTTTTGGATCTACTTTTTACATACACTGGGTGAAAAATTAATAATTTAAAAAGTAATCTGATATTTTCATAAATTTGCTTAACTTCAAGTGAAAAATTGATAATTTCCCTTAATTAAATTTAAAAAAAAAATAAAATTTATATTATATCGGACCAACCCACAAATATCGAGTCAGGTTAATCCAAAAATAGATTATTTTTTCCAAACCCTAGTGGAACGAGTCGCGGATTGACCCGAAAATATGAACACCCCTAAGACTATGTTTAGATTAATGAAAGAGAATAATTTATAATGGAATGTAACTCAATAAAATAAAATAGAATGGAATAAAGAGTAACGTACCATATAATGATTTTTTTAAAGTTACGTTTTATCCCAACCTCCGATTTGAACGGCTAATTTTCAATGACTCAATATCCATTTTCGTTACACTCTCTTTCATCCCTTCCATCCCCATACATCAATCCAAACAATAAATTTTAAATATTTTAAATTACAATTCATCTCATTCGAGTGTAAAAATAGTGTAGATGTATCATTGTTCTAATAGATTAATCATGTCAACTAGATAATCGTATAATTAATTGTGTCAAATACGAAATTAATCTATTTATTAATCATGTCGAACATATTAAATAGGCAAAAAGAAAGCCATTAAATTAAAATAAAAAATGTAAATATATAAATAAACAACATATACATCTCAGAATTTTGGCATACAACAAATTTTAAATTAGAATTAAAAAAAAAAATGAAGAATTAAAATTAACTTGGTTCCCCAGAAAATTGACGAACAGAACAAGCAACCACCTGCGCCCACTGCTTCAATCTCATCTTCACCATCTCTGGTTCATCACCTATCCACAAATTAACCGCCATCAATTGAAGGCCAAAATTCGAACAAATCACAATACTTTTTGGATCTACTTTTTACATACACTGGGTGAAAAATTAATAATTTAAAAAGTAATCTGATATTTTCATAAATTTGCTTAACTTCAAGTGAAAAATTGATAATTTCCCTTAATTAAATTTAAAAAAAAAATACCTGGATCAATGATGGAACTACAGCTAACAGAATCATTGTCAGAACAAATCGACGACGACGACGAACACCGAGACAATCGATCATTATACTGTTTATTCACAGCACAGTAAAACCCTAAAGCCGGCAAAGTATCCGTCAATTTCGGATCCAATTCGGTCGAATCGGGTTGGAATCCGAACCCTAACTCAATAGACCCCTTCAGTTCTTGCAAATCCTCGTCCGTCACGCTCTTGCTGCGCCGCCGCCGGATTTGATGGTTTCCTTTTCGCCTCAGCCACGCCTCCTCTCGATCTGTGTCCGGGGCCCACGACCGCTGCTTGTATAGCGGTCGTGGAAGCGGCGGTGCCGTCGGTGGCGCGTTCGGATTCGTCATAAGCCCGCCGCTGCTGCCGCCGCCGCAGCCGAGGTCTAGGGAATTTTAATTTGCGTGTACAAGAAGGGGGTTTGGTTTTTGTTTCGTCTTTGTCAATTGTGGGGACCTTAATTTATATACAATAATAATAATAATACAAACTTACAAAGGGGTTTAAACACTTTACATTTTCTCGCTGGAGGGGTTCTTTGAAATTTCACTTTAAAAAAAAAAAAAAAAAAAAAATTGGAGTTGATGGGGATTGGGGTCCACGTGCTCCAGGGTGGTTGGTGGGGCCATGTTGTTCTAATAGTAATAGTTGTATTCGAATTGTGCCACCTCGCTTTATCTGGAACAAACAATCGACGGCTATAATGATCATTTTATTTTATTTTATTTTTTATCTTTCAAGTAAAATCTCTTTTGAAAATTCTGAATTCTGTATATCTAATAAAACAACGTTATTTTATTAGTCATTTAGATAAAATTAGAGGTGATAAAATGAATTAATGAGTCGAATTTATATCAAATCCTAAACGAATCGAATCAAAATGTGATAGATTTATATTCGAATCGAATACGAATATTCGTTTAGTCATTATATTATTCAATAACATGATTTTTCATAATTTATTTACATTAATTTTTCATAAATATATACATATGAAATATGTAATTAATATATTTATTAAAAATATCTCACCAAATATCGATAATATAATTTTTCTATGATAATTAGCCATAATTTCTCGAATCTTAATTGAAAAATAACAATAAATAGTAAAAGAAAATAATAAAACAAATCTTAAACGAATAAACGAATCAATAAACTTAAATTTGTATTCGATTCGTTTATTAAACGAATCCTAATATCATGATTCTTATTCTATTCGTTTATTAAACGAATCAGATACGAATATTTGTTTAATCATTATATTATTCAATAACATAATTTACCATAATTTATTTATACTAATTTTTCATAAATATATACATATGAAATATGCAATTAATATATTTAATAAAAATATCTCACCAAATATCGACAATATTATTTTTATATGATAATTAGCCATAATTTCTCGAATCTTAATTGAAAAATAACAATAAATAGTAAAAGAAAATAATAAAACAAATCTTAAACGAATAAATGAATCAATAAGCTTAAATTTGTATTCGATTCGTTTATTAAACGAATCATAATATCAGGATTCTTATTTGATTCGTTTATTAAACGAATCAGATACAAATATTTGTTTAATCATTATATTATTCAATAACATAATTTACCATATTAATTTTTCATAAATATATACATATGAAATATGTAATTAATATATTTACTAAAAATATCTCACCAAATATCGACAATATTATTTTTCTATGATAATTAACCATAATTTCTCGAATCTTAATTGAAAAATAACAATAATTAGAAAAGAAAATAATAAAATGAATCTTAAACGAATCAATAAGCTTAAATTCATATAATAAACAGATTGAATCGAATTGATCCATTTATTAAACGAATCCATTTTTTCAAATCCGTATTCGCTTTAAAGCGAATCAAGTCAAACGAATAAACGAATCATAACCCAAATTGCCACCCCTAAATAAAATAATATTATTTTATTATAAATTCGGATAATAAATGTTTGGATGATCCGTACGTGAGTTCTTTATCTTCAAAAAAAAAAAAGATATCTTATTGTTTAAGTTTTTTTTTTTTTTTTTTTGAGAAGATTTCTTTAAGTTATTTATATTTTATTATTAAATTTATTATAAAATAGTAATAGGTAATGCTAATTTTTAATTATACATTTTAGTACTAAATTTTTAGTAAATAATTTTTCAATACTAAAATAAGAGTAATGATAAGTGTACACTCAAATAACACATTCAAAAATAGGTACAAAAATCTGATTTTTGTAATTTTTATTTTATTTTTCAATTTTTGTTATGTCTAAAGTGTATTTTGGGTGTGTCGTATTGATTATATAAAAATCTAACATTTTACTATTTTTCGTTTAGTTGATCGTTAGTTAACTTAATTGACTTTAGTATGAAAATATATCGGTAAACTAACCGTCAACTTAGATTTTGATGGAAATAAAGTAAAATATTATTTTGACATAAGTTTAATAATAAAATATAATATTTTTAAATTCACAATATTCAATTATTATTTTACCATATCAAAATATAAATAATCCTTGTTCTCTTTATTTTTCTGTTTAAAATATTCTTCTAAAATTATATACTACAAAATCAAATTGTCGATTAATTAAAAATCATATAATTGTACTCTTACATGAGTCCCTCGTCAATATTTTTCAAACAAAAAAATAGGTTAACAATGATCCTTATATTTATAAGTTACTAATAACTTATTTTTAAACATTCATATCTTATCCATCCTGATTTCATATCACAATTTGTAAAAATATTATATACATTTAATATTCATAACTATAACTTTCATTACAAAACCTCTCTATCAAATAAGGATTTACATAAGATCAAAATTAGCCCCAAAATCATTATGTCGCAACAATCACAATCATCATAGTCATAGTGACAACTATATTTACAGTTCACAGTCAGAGTCACATTCACACATATAACTCAATCACAATATTAGCGAAATACATAATTCACAATCATATTTCTTAATTACAATTACAGTTATAAATACTCAATCACATTTTCTCAGTTACAATTCCAGTTACATATACAATACTCAGTCATATTTCTCGGTTAGAATGACAGTTATAAATACTTAATCACAATTATAATATCATTTTACATACTTAAAAATATATTCGAACATCTCTAAATCTATTTAAAAAAATTATTGTTCACATGAACAATGACTTAAAAATATATTTGAAGTCCAACTTTTTAAAAAATCATGAACAATGACAAAATTTCACTATTTAAGTGTGAATAGTGCGTTAAAAAATAATTATATTGGAATAAAGATTGGTAAAATAGAGATATAAATACAGTCAAAGTCAACTTAAAATTATATTTTAGATTAAATATGAAGAATTTTAGAAAATTATGAAACCTGAGCTTGTCTTTTTTAGAAATTAGGCATGATGGAAATGACTTAAATTATGACTAAAAAATTAATCATGGATTAAGTAATTAAATCTATTTTTACCAAACAAAAAATTTTAAAATTATTTAAAACCCATCAATTATGGGTAGATGGGGGACTCTTCCAAAAGTTAGATGGGGTTAAATTAAAAAAGTTGGTGCCTTACTAGCTTTTCCAGATAAGCACCTGAGCATCAAAAGCACTTATTATGAGCTGTTATGCCAACTAGTTGGGCAGCAACTATATGTATAGCAGCACATTGATGCAGGCATAATAATAATAATAATGGAGTTAAAAAGTGTTTTTGCAGAAGCTAAGATTAATTGCAAGTGCTTCTTCTCTTTTGTGCAGGAGCCAAAAAAAAAAAAAAAAAAAGGGTAACATATCTGTTTATAAATTAGCACTTTTTCTGTGTTGCTTGTTATATAAACATCACAGCTCAAATTATATATATACGGGTTCAATAATGTAGGAAAATTTTCTAAATATGGTTATAAGAGTTTATATATATAAAATGAAAGGATGTAATCATTAAGTGAAGAGATTAAATTCTTAGGTTTAAAGGGAATGATATGTCCTTTAAGTGGAAAGAATATAATATTTAGGAATTGACTTATTTGACA
Source organism: Zanthoxylum bungeanum (assembly GCA_019454045.1). Classification (NCBI taxonomy): domain Eukaryota; kingdom Viridiplantae; phylum Streptophyta; class Magnoliopsida; order Sapindales; family Rutaceae; genus Zanthoxylum; species Zanthoxylum bungeanum. The sequence continues at coordinate 110,902 of SKCR01026040.1, read as the reverse complement.
TAAGGGTACCTTTCCAATGGTAACCCTCAATATCTATAAATAAGGCATTGGATTCTCATTTCAATTCACTGAATTTATATATATATATATATTCTCTTACAAGTCTTGCATATTAAGAAGTCTTGAGTTTCATAGTCAATAGAGTTCCCATCATTTGTCATTGTTCAAGTTCTTGTGAGAGGAGTGCCCATTCTACAAGAAGCATCCAAGTGATCCTGAACGTTAGCCACAAAACCATACATAGAGTACCGTGACGGGGCTAATAAGTTCTTAAGGATATAGGCAAATCGACTTGGATTTCAATCTCATTATCATCATCTACATTTTCCAGGATTTCATTGTATCCTTTGTTGTGTTTTATTTTGGAATGATTAAGATTAGTTTGCATGTTAAAATAGGTTAATGACACATATATAACAATCTTAAGAACTTATTACTTTATATGTGTTGTTAAATGAAATTTAGCATGTGTTAATAGTCATTTTCTGGAAAATGTGTTATGTGCATGAAAAATATGCATTGGCGTTTGAACGCCCAACGAACGCGTAGGTAAAAATTCTGTTTTTCACAGTTTCGTTCGAACGTGTCTTCAAACGCAACTCGAACGCTAGTCTTTTGTAAAAGAATGTTCGAATGCGGTTTGTGAACACACCACGAACGTAAACTCTCTGGAAAACTTTGTTCAAACCCATCTATGAACGGTACACGAACGTGAACTCACTGGAAAATTTCGTTCCAACGGATTAACAAATGTGACACTAACGAAATTAATCCTGAAATTATTTTTTATTCAAAAATTATAACATAGACTTAGATTAATTATATTATCATATGATATACATGTATCACATATATACAATAATGTTAACTTAGTAAAATCATATACTGTATTATTATAAACTTGGTAGTATATGTTTAAGTTAATATTAGGGTGTTCAATTATCACAAGCATACACATAGTGATAAAATTGAAAATTAATTGTGTGTTACGTATTTGGCTGAGAATTAAAAGTGTAACTTTGCACAAGTAATTCCGTCCAAGCTTGATTGACTTATATATATACACACATTTACACATATTTATTATTGTATTATGAATTGAAGTGTAATATTAAGTTTGAATGTCTAAGATATTCTATTGAGAAAGTGTTTAAATGATATTTTGTCAACAATGCGATAAAAGCCTAAGTGGACAAAGATTTAAGTTGTTACTTTGGACCCTCCTCGTCCTCTAGGAATATTTCTTTATTAATTTATCATAAGAACCTTAGTCGTAAATTCAAGGACTTGTGTTATTTGGTACTACTGTCCAATATAACAACGAGTGGATTCTTAGTATATCACTTAAACAAGATCATACATTTGATCGTTGTGTAATTTTGTCTTTTGTAGACTTATTGATTACTGTTGGTTTTTCCAATTACAAATGGCTAGGGAAATATCACAGTAACGGGATCTTTGACCTGGCAATATTGCAGTTGGCAGTCTTGAAGACCTTGGAGTTCGATTGAGGATAGAAGAGGACAACAAGAAGTCTGAGAAGGCCAGCTACAAGACTATGGAGTCTAAGACCAACATCATCGAGGATGGAAAGAGTAGCAAAAAGAAAAAGAACAGTGGAGCTGATTCTTCCCAAGAAAACAAGAAGTTCAAGAGGAAGTGCTACATATGTGGACAATTATGACCCATAGGACTACAAAAACAAGAAGTCTCAGGATAAAGGCAAGAAAAAGAAAAAAATGGCCCATGTCAATGAGGATGTGTTGGATAATTATGACCCATAGCATCATTATCTGTAATAAACATTTTATTTTTGTACAAACTAACTATGTGACAAAAGGAAATTGCTATTTTATCATTATTGTAATTGGATTACCTGGATATATATATATAATGATAAAAGTCCAAATGGTTAAATCAGATTAATAAAATATGAGACAATATTAATCCACGAACGATTTAATCATTAAATATCTCTAGTCATAGTATTATCGAGACTGAACATCGATAATGCAGAATAGACTAGTGTTGCACTTGTGTGCGTTATGGAAGCTTAACGGCATAGTTCTCATATGTTTAAGTATTGGATACTTATGCAAGTGTGATAAGAGGTTCTGTTAGCCGTTGGACCGAGAACAGTTTGCTCTGGATAGACCCACTCGGAATCCCATTGGTAGTATAACTATGTGTCTATGGGAATCCGAATCAGGGTAGGTGTATGTGATCTTTAACCTGAGACTTACGTCGCTAGTACTTGCGACAATCAGTTTGCTTTGGTATTGGTCGTCCGGAGCTTTAACAGGTTCTGTGTACGCTTGTACTGGGTTTACTGAGAATCGTAGTGTATTGGATGTGATGTCAAGATGAGAGTATCACTTCAGTCATATTGAGATGATGGTCACACATGATATAGTAATAGTACTCTTAAAAGCTGCAACTATCGGGAAAACATTACTAGGTCATGGCTTTCCGATTACAAAGACTAGTTACTCGTGATCCGATATATGCTTCATACGGGGCATACACAGAGCCAGTCCCAGGCCTAGCATGTGACATCCGATACTGGATCATATTACGCATTACATAGTATTAATACGCCTGATACATATAATATTCCTCCGTGGATATTTCTAGAGAATTGGGTAGGCACGGTGCTTTGCTAGAAGCCAAACATGTCTTGTAAATCGGTGAGAACGTGGTACGGGGTACGCATGTGTCAGATAGTCCGACAATCAGATTTACTGCCAACATATCTAGGAATCTCTTGGGTCACTTCCCATAGATTCACCAATGACATTTGACTCGAATAGAATTAATCTGGGATTAATTAAGAGAGAGAAAATTAATCTGGGATTAATTGCAGCAAGAATTAATAGGGGATTAAATTCGTATAAAAGAGAGAACGCGATTAATTTAGAATTAATCGGTAAAATAAATTTAATAGTTAAATTGGATTTTTCTATTTAATTTATTTATTTGGCTAAAATAATATATCGGATATATTAATTGAAATTGGATTTCAATACAGAATTAAAATTGGATTTTAATTTAAGCGAACAAATTAATTTGGAATTAATTCGTAAGCGACTTTCGTAATAATTTTACGAGACATCATTATTTAATTAAATTGGATTTAATTATTTATCGACAGAAAATTCGTTTAGTCGGATTAAATGAACCCGGGCCTAAAGTCCAGTTGTATGAGCCAACTTGAATTTTGAATTTAAAGTGGTGGGACCCACTTCACACATATCACACATGTGATGTTGGCAAAAGTAATTGGTTTCATTAATACACAAAACCACTTGCTTTTTACCTACCTTGTTTTTGGAAAATAAAACACACAACCACTTGGTTTTGGAAACACAAGTCACAAAACAGAAAAATCTCTCTTCTCTCCTCTCTCAATAGCCGAACCACTCTTCTATTGTTCTTGAATTTTTGTTGCAAAAATTCATCAAGCTAGCACTTAAAAGAGTTAATTTAAGGTGATAGGGAAACTCACCCAAGGGTTTTACAACAAAGGAAAAGCTTGGAGCTTCATCAATTCAAATGAATTTTTGAAATTTCTCAACCGTTCATTGTAAGTTTTTTCCGTAAACTTTATTTTTATTCACACACAAATCAGCTTAGAGATCTTGTGGCATGAATATTGATTGTTGATTTATTTGGATTGAAATCAAAATTGGGTGTTATTTCATACAATTGTCGTGAGTTGAAGCATGTTGTAGAATTGATTTTACTTCAATTTGTGTTGGACATGAATTGAATGTTAAACATGATTAATTAATATTTTGGAAATCTTAAATTAATAAATGAATTGTGTTAATTGCACTTTAATTAGATTAATGTAGGCACTGCATTTTTACACATAAGTCCCTATGATGAGTCTCATTTTGGAGACACTACCTTTTAAGTCACGGAGGTCACGGGAAACGGACATCGGAAGGGGAAATTCAGAATAAACAAGGTTCACTGTTTTCGTTAGTGCTGCGTTCGTGTTTACGTTCGAACGTCAAACGGATTGCGGGCGTTCGTGCCGCGTTCGAGGAAGCGTTCGAACGGTGTCGGTAATTCTGGTTTTGCTGCTAGCCTCACATCCAGCCCAATTAGCCCCCCAAAGCCCATAAAACACATCCCAAATTAAATAAATAAATATTAATTAAAACATTAACTAATAGATATAATAAATTAATTAAATAAAACATATACCAAACATAAAATAAACAATTACCAACTTAAACTAAAATCATGCCTAATTAAACAAACAATCACATACTAAATCAAAAATATAATCAACCAAGTTAAAATCAAACAATCAATTAAAGCCAATCATATATTTGACTTCCTAATCTAATAAGATAATTACCAATCTAAAATATTGCATTCCTAACCAAACCAAATCAAATCCCTTGCTTCCCTTAACCAAACCAAATCAAATCCCTCTTAATTAGCCAAATCCCTTTCCTTGTCAAGCCCAACCCTTTGCCTATAAAAAGAACCCTTCACCAACCTTCTAGTCCCTAGTCCCTAGCTCATACACAACACACAAGAAAATTACAGGAAGAAGACACCCAAAAAACAGTAAGCAAAAGATAAAGAGGAAACGGCAGAGAAACCACAAGGAAACAATAGCAAAAGACGGAGAACGACGACTCAAAACAGTAAGACAACGAACGAGAACAGTGAACCAGTGAACCGGGAGAGTTGCGGAGCATCCACCCTTCCGACGATCGTGTACCGTACATCCGAGAGGTGATTTAAAAGGTTAGACCTGAGGGTACATTTTCATTAGTTTATATTCGTTTTGTCATTATTATTGAATTCTATTCGCATGAGAGTCGTTTATGGATGCATGTTGTGGCTTGAATGAAATGGAAGAGTGTCGTCTCTTGTGGTATATAGGATGGAAACCCAGACGTAAATTCCGTAGCCGAATCCGAATGGACGGTAGTGCGGTCTGTACTTGGGATACAACTCCACGTACCACTTGAGTAAACGGCACCTTCTCTTGTTTTGTGTTGCTTTTATTTATTTATTTTTCGTCACTTAAATTCTGCATGTTGCTTATTTATGCATGACTCAATCGAGCGCATGGGCTTAGTAAGTGGAATGAAAGATCCCCTATGGGGAGGGGTTAAAGCCCTTTACCACAATGCTTTGCCGCGCCGGTTGATGTGTGTTCGGTTGGATGCAAGACACGTTCAATCGGACATACTTAGAATAATATGATTGTCTTTATGTTTGTATGCATGATGTGATGTGACGCGCATGGGCTTAGTATGTTGGTCTAAAGGTCCTCTCTTTGAGAGATCAAGAGCCCCAAAAGGCCACCTTTACGGCAGTACTTCGCCGCGCCCCTTTATTTTGTTGTTTATGTATTGCGTCCCATTTCATGCATCAGGTCTGTTCCCGTTCGAACGCGTTTACGAACGCAACTCGAACGCGCATGCATTTTTGCCTTATCATGCATCAGGTCTCATTTCCGTTCGAACGCGTTTACGAACGCCATACGAACGTGAGCATTCTGTTTCATTTCCGTTCGAACGCGTTATCAAACGCCATACGAACGCGAGCATTCTGTTTCATTTCCGTTCGAACGCGTTTACGAACGCTACTCGAACGTGAGCATTCTGTTTCATTTCCGTTCGAACGCGTTTACGAACGCTACTTGAACGTGAGCATTCTTTTTCATTTCCATTCGAACGCGTTAACGAACGCTACATGAACGTGAACACACTGAACTGAGATATCTTCATCACATGCCATGTATATTGTTTCTTAGGTGATTTTTTTATGGAACCACACATAGTCATTCTTATCTTTGTGCACATAATAATGAAAAACATGTTTATTCCATTAGTTGCGTCGTTTGCCTTGGTCTTGATTTAACGCATTACGATTCATATGCCTATGCCATGATGACTTTGGAGTATTATTTCTTGTGATATATCGGATGGAAACCTAGACATAAATTCCGTAGCCGATTCCGAATGGACGGTAATACGGTCTGTACTTGGGATACAATTCCACGTATCACTTGGAAGAGTGCTCACATGTATGCTTGTGCGGATATTATGTATGCTTGTGTCTTCATGAATATGATATGCTGAATGAAGTTGTATGTTCATTGTTACTTTGAGGTATTTTGTTAGACATGTGTTATTAGATATGAGATATATGCGAAATGTATGTATGAGTGTTATTTTTTACCCATGAATATAGAAGCATGATATTCTTAGGAATAAGTGTTACTTAAGCCTGATTAAATTATTATGTAAATCCTTTCATTACAAGTGACATAAGTAAAGGACCATTCCGAACCCAACGGTTTGAGGTCTTCCCTTGCGAGGGGTGAGTGCGGCCTTAAATCTCATTTTCCCGGTTCACACCGGGTGGCGACTCCATTATTCTCCGGTTTAGTCCCCCGTGGCTACTCCGTACTCCCGACCGGGCCGCGAGCCCGGGACAGCATGCGTCGCCCAGATCCTGTGTTCCCACAGTCTGGCGACTCCACTGGGGATAGAGAATTGGCCCCGAAATATTGTCTTGTAATGTTTGGATTTATGTTTTAATTGGCCATGTCTATAGTGGATAAAATGAGGGTTTAATCAAAGGCATTTTGAGGTTAGGTAATGGTTTGGTGTCTTCCTTCACTCACTACCTTTCTAGAAGGAAAAGCTGTGAGGCACCTAGATAGCCATCTACTCGTAGCCTTTTGTGATGGACTAATTTGGAGGACTCGTTGTTTATTCCTGACACCAAGCGATAAGAGCCTAAGAGGCTTGGGTATTTAAGTGAGCCTCGCTCCACCTTCCCTCTGGGGAATCTACAACGAGAAATCCATTTGACAGTCCGTCACACACCATAGCTCATCGGCACGTACCTTAGTGTATAAAAAGGGGTGCGCTCACTTGGTTGCTCGAACCCTTGAGTGGGGAGACCTAGTTGTGGGCCATCCTTCGCCGGTGAGAGCCTTTGTCTATACTCTTGCTAACCCACCCATAGGCCGGTTTGTATGGTTAAAGTAACAATTATTTCCTTGAGTATGTGCTTGTGGACCATCCTCATTTGGATGCAGTTGGACTATTGTCATAAATACGGGCTTGTTGGGCCATTTAAACTGGGGCAAGCTCGTACCATATGACTATTAGGCCCAAAGCTTCTGAAATGTTGATGGGCCATTATGTAAAAATTGTTATGTTATGTTTGCATTATCTCTCTTCTATGCTTGTGTTTGGGAACATCATCGTTTGGATTCATTTGGACTACTTGTCATAAGATATGGGCTTGTTGGGCCATTTAAACTGGGACAAGAACGTATTTTATGACGATTGGGCGAAGGCTTCTAAGTGTTGATGAGCCACCCTGTGCTTGTGTTCGGAATGTTACCATTTGGATTTAATTGGGCTCCTTGCCATGAGATGTGAACTCGTTGGGCCATTTAAACTGGGATGGGTTCACTCTTATGACAGTTGTCCCAAAAGCTTCTAAAATGATAATGGGCCGACTTGTTTGAAAATTTTATTGACTTAGTATGATTTATATGTTATATGCCTCTTATGCACCTCATGCATACATACATCATGCTAACCCTTGTGTTCTAAAAGCCATCATAGACTCCCGTTGGGTTATGGAAGAATGAAGACTCACCAAAAGACCGGTAACAGACATGAGTGAATCAGATATTGAGGTATCTCGCATATCATTATTAATTTTATCGCACCTTATTATGCTTTTAGAATGCATGTTTAAAGGTGTATGATGAGACCTAATCAAAGATAATAAATTGGTTGTCAATTTACGAAAACGTCCTCACATCAAATATTAAGTGTTTCCTTCCATTGAGTGGTTCTTTCTCAAGATCCAAGATTGGCTTTGATTTTTTGGCCAAAGTCAAGAGCATTGTCCATCGCAGATGTGTCTGAACCATGAAAGCTTTTTTATACATCGCATGTCTTGGGCAGTTGTGATTTATTGGCCAAAGTCAAGGTCACTTATGTTCATCGACGTGGATTACAAAGTTTTCCCACTATCAATGGGTCGCGCTTAACTGGAATCGTTAAGCTTGTTGAGCCAAAGCCAAAGCTTAGTTGATTCAGAGGAAAAGGTTAGGAAATATATTAGATATATGTTTTGGACTTGGAGGTCCACCTACCGGATCTAGGAATTGGATGAGATCCAATTGATCTTAGAGATCTACATAGTTAAATCTTATACAGCTTGTTGGCCAAAGTCAAGGTTGTGTATTATTTAACGGGATCCTAGCCTACTAGGAAACTAAGTTTCCTGAGTACTCAACAGAGGGTTAGAGTCTCGCCAAAAAATAGTGGGAGACTAGTATTAAATTTGCAATTTCGTTTAATACTCGCTAATACGTGCACTCTTTTATTTTATTATTTATCGTCATTATAAATATTAGTTGGACTAATTATTTTATTGTTTTCTTTGAACAGTTAGACTGTATTCAAACTCTACTCCATTTGTAGTTAGTTATATAGTTAGACTATAGTAACCATTACATTTGAGTGTGCCCAAAATCGTTGATTGGATAGTTGGACTATAACAATCAAGATGGCTGGAATAATTAGCGTAAGGATATTATAATGGGCGAGAATGTCTTTAACGGCTCGAATTTTCCAGATTAGGAGATGAACCTTATGATAGTCCTGGGGGCCGAGAATTTTCCACATTATCATGGGCCTGAGCCCGGACCAGAGCGGGCAGTTGATCATGAGCTTTGGAAGACTCATAGAGATGACAACTTTACTGCTCAGTCCGTCATGCTTGCTGTAATGACCCCTCAATTTCGTCTTCAGAACAAGGTATTGGATCCCTATCAAATGATATTGAAATTGAAGGACCTTCACAGATCTAACCTTAGATCTCAGAAGTACGAATTCCAAAAGAAGCTATTTCTCTAGCGTATGTCAGAGGGTACATTCGTCGAACACTACGTGTCATAGATGATTGCTGACATCGAACAGCTAGGTCAACTGGACATTACCTTTGAGGTCGAGACTTCTATAGATTTGATCTTACAGTCTTTGCCCGACTGCTGGGGCTGTTCATCATGAACTACAATATGATGAAACAAGAGAAGACTCTTGGAGAGTTGATGGCAATGCTGAAAGAGGGAGAGCCAAAGCTTCAAAAATGCAAGAATCGCGATGCGCATCTTACTTCGACATCCAAGAAGGCCAAAGCTTGGCCGAAGGCTTCTAGGGGTGTGAAGAAGAAAAAGAATGGCAATGGTAAGTCATCACATTCTTCTAGGAAGACGAATGACATATCCCAGGACGTCTGCCTACACTGTAGCAAATGGGGTCACTGGAAGCGTGACTGCCGTAAGTACCAGGTGGACTTGAGGGAACTGAGGGCGGGCAAGGCTCCGACTTCAGGTATGTTTGTTATTGAAATAAACATGTCCACTACTGGTTTTAAAAATTGGATTTTTTATTATGGATGTGGTACTCATATATGTACTGATGTGCAGGATCTGCAGATTAGCAGGAGACTATCTTCAGGAGAGATCGACCTCCGAGTCGAAAATGGGACTAGAGTCGCCGTTTTGGCCGTTGGCACCTATATTTTGAATCTGCCCTGGGGGCATGTACTTAATTTAGGAGACTATTATTTTGTACCTAGTTTGACTAGGAATATCATCTCTGTATCTTGTTTAACCTGATGCGGGTATACCTTTGTATTCCGGAACACTAGGTGTTTTATATATAAAAATGATGTTTTGATATGTACAACAGATATTAATAATGGTGTTTATATTTTGAATATAAATGAATCTCAAACATATAACATGACAAACAAAAGGCTCAAAATGAGTAAAACATATGAAACTTATATGTGGCATTGTCGTCTTGGACACATTAACAAAACTCGCATATCCACACTTTCGAAGTATGGATACTTGGACGGATTTGATCCTAATTCATATGATGTCTGCGAATCTTGTTTATTAGGCAAAATGCATAAAAACACCTTTTAGTGGTAAATGTGTACGTGCCACCGAACTATTAGCCATAGTTCATAATGACGTATGCGGGCCCATGTCTAGCCAGGCTAGAGGTGGATATGAATACTTTGTAACCTTTTCGGATGATGCATCACATTATGGTTATGTGTATCTTATGAAACACAAGTCAGAAACTTTTGAGAAATTCAAAGAGTTTCGACACGAAGTAGAAAAACAGACGGGCAAAAATATTAAGACATTAAGGTCGGACCGCAGTGGAGAATACTTAAGCAATAAGTTTCAACATTACTTGAAAGAATATGGTATTCTTTCATAGTGGACTCCTTCCGGAACACCTCAATTGAACGGTGTGTCTGAACGGAGAAACCAAACTTTGTTGGACATGGTAAGGTCTATAATGAGTCGCACAGAGCTACCAATTTCCTTATGGGGATACGTATTAAACAATACAATACTTATTTTGAATAAGGTTCCTTCAAAGTCTGTTAGATAGACTCCATATGAAATATGGACAGGAAAGAAACCGGGTTTCTCATTCCTGAAGATTTGGGGATGTTGGGCATACATTAAACGTTTGGATAGTACCAAACTAGAACCCAAATCGGATAAGTGCCTATTTGTAGGTTATCCTAGGGAAACCAAATGATATTACTTCTACAACCCACTAGAGAACAAAACATTTGTTGCTCTCCATGCGGTTTTCCTAGAAAAGGAATTCATGAATGCATTGGTAAGTGAGAGGAAAGTAGAACTCGATGAAAATCAGAGTGATACTGTTCTTGGTACCGACCCCCCTCTCGGAACATGAAGAGTCCATCATGGATGAGACTATTCCACAATCTTCTAATACACAAGAACCACGTAGGTCGGAGAGAGTCGGAAAAAAACCTGAGAGGTATGGGTTTCTGATATCACCTCATGTAGATATTAATCTTATTGAGGAAGATGAACCAACTACGTATGAGGAAGCTATACAAGGTATCGACTCCGCTTTATGGCATGATGCCATGAAGTCCGAAATGGATTCCATGTATACCAACCAAGTTTGTACACTGGTTGACGCACCAGAAGGCATTAAGCCTACTGGTTGTAAATGGGTCTTCAAGAAAAAAACATACATGGATGGCAACATACAAACGTACAAAGCTAGGCTTGTAGCGAAAGTTTATCGTCAATGACATGGTTTCGATTACGATGAAACTTTTTCACCCGTTGCCATGATTAAATCCATTCGGATAATTCTTGCTATTGTTTTATTTTTCGATTATGAAATATGACAGATGGACGTCAAAACCGCTTTCCTTAATGGAAACCTTTTGGAGGATGTTTATATACAACAACCTGATGGTTTTGTCGTACCAAGACATGCAAATAAGGTTTAAAAGTTAAACCAATCTATTTATGGATTAAAGTAAACATCGCGTTCTTGGAACCATCATTTTGATGAGATCATAAAAGAATATGGTTTCTTTCAAAACGAAGATGATTCTTGTATATATAAGAAGGTTTGTAGGAGCGCACTGACATTCATTGTCCTATACGTTGATGATGTATTGCTTTTAGGCAATGACATTCCCATGCTACAATCGGTGAAAACTTGGCTTTCATTAAAATTCTTCATAAAAGACCTGGGAGAAGCAGCCTTTATTCTAGGAATAAGGATCTACCGGGATAGATCTAGAAAGCTGCTTGCACTCTCCCACAGCTCGTACATTGATAAAGTGTTGAAAATATTCAACATGGATCAGTCCAATAGGGGGCAGTTTTCGGTGTCACATGGCGTCTCTATATCTAAGGACATGTGTCCTAAAACTAAAGATGATAGAGATGCAATGAGTTGGATCCCGTATGCTTCCGTAGTCGGATTGATCATGTATGCCATGATATGTACGCGACCTGATGTCTCATATACTTTGAGCATATGCAGTCGCTATCAGGCTGATCTAGATGATGGTCACTGGATTGCTGTAAAGAACATCCTTAAGTATCTTAGACGAACTAATGATGCTTTCTTAGTCTATGGAGAAGGAGAATTTGAGGTGACTGGGTACACCGATGTAAGTTTCCAAACCGATAAAGACGACTGTAAGTCACAATCTAGGTACATATTTTGTTTGAACAAAGGAGCAGTGAGCTGGAAATCTTCCAAGTAAGAGACTGTTGCCGATTCAATAACAGAAGAAGAATATATTACTGCAGCTGGAGCAGCAAAAGAGGCAGTTTGGATTCGTAAATTCCTAATTGGATTAGGATTAGTTCTGTTAGCAGCTGAGCCCGTAACTTTGTATTGTGACAATAACGGGGCTATAGCACAGGCTAAGGAACCGCTGTCTCATCAAAGATCCAAGCATGTACTTCGATGGTTTCATCTGATTCACGAGATCATACATCGTGGCGATGTGAAGATCGAGAAGATCGCATCAGATGACAACATTACAGATCAGCTGACGAAAGCTATTTCTCAGCAAAAGTTTGAGCGACATGTACATAGTTTATGTGTTAGATACTTGAGTGATTGGCTATGAGCCAAGTGGGAGATTGTTGGAAAATTATGACCCATAGCATCAATATTTATAATAAATATTATGTTTTTGTACAAATTATTAACTATGTGACAAAAGGAAATTACTATTTTATCATTATTGTTATTGGATTATTTGGATATATATATATATATATATATATATATATATATATATATATATATATATAAAATGATAAAAGTCCATATGGTTAAATCAGATTAATAAGATATGAGACAGTATTAATCCATGAATGATTTAATCATTAAATATCCATAGTCGTAGTATTATCGAGACTGGATATCAATAATGCAGAATAAACTAGTGTTGCACTTGTGCGCGTTATGAAAGATTAATGACATAGTTCTCATATGTTTAAGTATTGGATACTTATGCAAGTGTGATAAGAGGTTCTGTTAGCCGTTGGACCGGGAACAGTTCGTTCTGGATAGACCCACTCGGAATCACATTGGTAGTATGACTATGTGTCTATAGGAATCTGAATCAGGGTAGGTGTATGTGATCTTTAACCTGAGACTTACGTCGCTAGTACTTGCGACAACAAGTTTGCTTTGGTATTGGTCGTCCGGAGCTTTAACAGTTCTGTGTACGCCTGTACTGGATTTACTGAGAATCATAGTGTATTAGATGTGATGTGATGTCAAGATGAGAGTATCACTTCAGTCATATGGAGATGATGGTCACGCATGATACGGTAATAGTACTCTTAAAAGCTACAGCTATCGTTAAAGTATAACTAGGTCATGACGTACGAAGGCAGACACAAAGCCAACCCCATGCCTAACATGTGACATCCGATACTGGATCGTATTACACATTACATAATATTACTACGCCTGATACATATAATATTCCTCCGTGGATATTTCTGTAGAATTGGGTAGGCACGGTGCTTTGCTAGAAGCCAACCATGTCTTGTAAATCGGTGAGAACGTGGTACATGGTACGCACGTGTCGGATAGTACGACAGTCGGATTTACTGCCAACATATCCAGTAATCTCTTGGGTCGCTTCCCATAGATTTACCAATGACATTTGACTCGAATAGAATTAATCTGGGATTAATCAAGAGAGAGAAAATTAATCTGTGATTAATTACGGCAAGAATTAATCTGGGATTAAATTCGTATAGAAGATAGAACGCAATTAATTTAGAATTAATCGGTAAAATAAATTTAATAGTTAAATTGAATTTTTCTATTTAATTTATTTATTTGGGCTAAAATAATATATCGGATATATTAATTGAAATTGGATTTCAATACGAAATTAAAATTGGATTTTAATTCAAGCGAACGAATTAATTAGTAAGCGACTTTCGTAAAAATTTTGCGAGGCATCATTATTTAATTAAATTGGATTTAATTATTTATCGACGGAAAATTCGTTTAGTCGGATTAAACGAACTCGGGCCCAAAGTCTAGTTGTGTGAGCCAACTTGAATTTTGAATTTAAAGTGGTGGGACCCACTTCACACATATTACACATGTGATGTTGGCAAAAGTAATTGGTTTCATTAATACACAAAACCACTTGCTTTTTACCTACCTTGTTTTTGGAAAACAAAACACACAACCACTTGGTTTTGGAAACACAAGTCACAAAACACAAAAATCTCTCTTCTCTCCTCTCCTAATTGTCGAACCACTCTCCTATTGTTCTTGATTTTTTATTGTAAGAATTCATCAAGCTAGCACTTAAGAGAGTTAATTTAAGGTGATAGGGAAACTCACCCAAGGGTTTTACAACAAAGGAAAAGCTTGGAGCTTCATCCATTCAAAGGAATTTTTGAAATTTCTCAACCGTTCATTGTAAGTTTTTTCCCCAAAATTTATTTTTATTCACACACAAATCATCTTAGATATCTTGTGGCAAGTGTAGGACACTAACATGATGAGCAGCTAATTGATGAGATCTCAGAAATGAACCTCTCATTAATTATAATAGAAACCAACTTGGTTTGAAATCCGAGAAAATGATGGGTAGACACTGGGTCTACTCGTCATATTTGTGCTAATAGCAAGATGTTCTCCTCATATCAGAAGGTCGATGGTGGCGATCATCTGAAAATGGGAAACTCTTATACCTCTAGAGTGGTTGGACAAGGCACAGTGGTTCTGAAGATGACATTCGAAAATGAGCTTACATTGAAGAATGTTTTGCATGTTCCTGATATTCAAAAGAACTTAGTTTCGGGCTCTCTCCTTAGATAGAATGGCTTTAAGATTGTATTTATTTCTGACAAGTTTGTACTGTCTAAAAATGATGTTTATGTAGAAAAAAGATACCTCACTGAGGGCCTGTTCAAGTTCAATGTAATGACTGTCAATCGACACAGTATTAATAATAAAGTTACATCTTCCGCTTATATTATTGAGTCATAAAATGTATGGCATGAGAGGTTAGGACATGTTAATTATGATACAATGCATAAATTAATTAACATGGACCTTATACCTAAATTTACAATTGATAACCAACATAAATGTGAGGCATGTGTTGAAGCAAAAATACATAGAGCATAATTTCATTCCATAGAAAGAAGTTTTGTACCTTTAGAACTTGTACAGTCTTATGTGTGTGATATGAATATTGTGCAAACAAGAGGTTGTACAAAATATTTTGTCACTTTTATCAATGATAGCACAAGGTTCTGTTATGTGTATTTAACGAGGAGCAAAGATGAAGTTATTGAAAGCTTTATACACTATAAGAACGAAGTTGAAAATCAATATGGTAAGAAAATAAAAAGAATCAAGAGTGATAGATGAGGTGAATATGTGTCACCATTTGGTGAATATTGTTCCAATCATGGAATTATTCACGAAACTATTGCTCCTTATTCGCCTCAACAAAACGAGATTGATGAACGCAAAAACCAAATGTTGAAGGAAATGATGAATGCCATGATGACAAGCTCTGATTTACCCCAGAACTTGTGAGGAGAATCCTTACTTTCCGCCAACTACGTTATGAACAAGCTACCTCACAGAAGATTGGACAAGACTGTTGGGACAGTTGTGGAACCCATAGGGTCGGATCGGTGCCCCGGGCAGTGGAAATGGGTCTAACCCATGGATATCAAGTAGGAGTGTAATTTTAAAACATTTGATGAAATACTATATTCCATTACGAGTATATAGGAAAAAATCGGGACTGAATCGGAGTCCAAAAACTCTCGAACAAAGCAAAACAAAATCAGTGTGTGCGAAGGGCGCCACACGCGCTACAGTGCGCGCGGAACTATAGCGCGTGTGTCGCCCTTCGTTTATTATTATTATTATTTTGTTTGCTAAGTAGCAGCTCTCATTCGAGAGAGCTGCAATAAGAGGGTTTATAACCCAATAAATTTCCGGTCTTCCCTAAACACTTCAAAAACACCAAAAATTAATTTTAAATTTCAAAACCAACATAAACACATGTTATAAAATAAAAATCTAGTTTTTCAAAATATCAAATATTTTTCAAAAAATATAAATTTATTCTAAATACGCATTTGCGTATATTTTGAATCTAATACAAAAGCCATTTTAGAATCCCAATTAGAAATGTCTCATGAACAATTCTAGTCCACATAAAGGTGGTCAAATGAATCTAGAATGGTAGCCATAACTTTAAGCTTTAATTTAGAGTTCCAAACTCTTATTAGTTATTTCATGTCCAACATGAACATTTTGACCTAATTACAAGCATGTTGTGTTTATACTTATAAAGTATCCTAACATAATTGATTAGCCTTATTCAACATTAAGCTATGTGATCATGCATCTAATACACAAATAAACATAGCTTTGGAGAGGATCAAACATTACCTAGTAAGCTTGATGCAAGATCTAATCTACTTCTCATTTGTTGAAATTGTTGGAGAACCTCCAAGGTGTGCAAGCTTGACTCCAAGATCCAATCTTGTTTCCAATGCTTCCAAGCTTCACTTCAAGATCCAATCTTGATTTCTCATAGATGAAATGTTGTAGAGACCTCTCAAGAATTTGCTTATGCTTGTATTTGAACTTGTAATTAAAACCTTCCTAAAGCTTGCTATTTATAGCAAAACTTAGGCAATTTTTAATTAATAAAAGCTGTAATCAACTTTTAAGTGGGCTTAATCTAATTTGTCCAAATATGTATAATTAGGTGTGACTAATCTCCATTGTCTCCCATTTTAATTTAATACAATTAAATCAAGCCAAAGATTAGGAAATGGATTAGTTAAATGCTTGCCACCTTGATTTAATCCAATTAAATCAAGCCAAAACCACATATTATTACATACGTACAATTACCATAATATCCTCAAATGGTAGAGATAATTATGATTTTACAATTAATCCCTTGTGTAATTATTGAATTAATCTAATTAATCCAATTAGGTCAAAGTAAATAATCAATGTTATCCAATAACACTTGATTATCTTAGTTGATAATTATAATATCGAATATTATATTTTATCAAAAATAATCGGCTACCCAAGTGCTCAACGATTACACTTCATATTTGCACTCGTAGTTCAGACATGTTCATCATATAAGCCTGGCTAATATGTACGCAATTCGGCCACCTCTGAATTCGCGAAGAACACGAACGATCTTTCTGAACTATACAAGTCAAGGTCATCACATATGTTTAACAATCCCTCCGTCGTAGGCTATCCGAGTTGTGCTTGGGAAACATAGAATATACCGTCAAGTTTCCAATACGCACATCTCATGTCGACATGTCCACGATTCTTCATAACTGATGCGATCCACCCTAGGTGATCGACTTTGGCAAAAGATTTAAGAATCGTGACTTTACTAACATGGATACCTAAACCCCTTATGGTACACATACGAGCCGACAGATCCTATCTTGCTTCGTACTTGATTATTATGTGCATCGGTCCACACCCAACGAACATCTAGAGGCCAAACCATGAAAGGTTTCTGACATACATGGCATCTAAGTGTGGAGGATCTCACACAAAATCAATGCTATCCTATAGTCAAAAGATTACATATGCTACTCGACTCGAGGAGATTCTTATTAACGATGGTGTGTACTTCCAACTATTAGGAATCACCAATGAGTCATTCAATATTCGCTCCAACGAATACTCACATGTCTATACGAGTTTCCAAAACTCATGGTACATTGTGTTAAACCATTTGAACTCCAATTCCAATATACGACATGTGCTAGTCTTATAGGTTATAGGAATTCGACTGTATTCCAAAACCAACGACTATGAATATTTACTTTAAGAATAGTTTACACCTAGTGTCAAAACTATTCTAAGGTCGATGTCATTCTTAGCATAACGATACATCAATTTAATACGCGTAATGACAATACCATTAATATGGTATGAAATGAAAAATGTAGTTATTTTATTAATAAATAATAAAATGTACAATTCGGATTGGCACTCGAAGTACCAACTCCATCAACAACTACTAACTTGGATAAGAATTTCACTTTTTAGTTTTCGCTTAAATTACTAGAGAGTAGTAATAAGCTGGTCGGGGTGTGATTGAGACTAAAAAGTGCATATTTATTGAGATAATAAAATATCATTTTATACTTGTGGTTTCACAAATCCCCTTAATTTATCATGTTTATGTATTAATATTTAAATTTATGTTTTATATTTTTTTTTGTGATTTTTATCTTTTATGTAGGTGAAATAATATTTTGGATGCATATCTAGAAAAATGGACTTGACATTTGGATTTTGGAGGCCATAAATTTAATAGGGTGTTCTAACAGTGTACAACTTCAGAAATTCCAGCCCTGTGCAATGTTCGTGTTTTGGCAATAACTTTTTACTCCGATATCAGATTAATGTGATTCAAGTTCTAGATGAAAGAAGACCCAAAGATCTACAACTTTGATGTACACAAGATTTGATGAAGAATTCAAAGTATATTAAATATCAAATCTTAAAAAAAGAGAAAAAAAAATATTTGTCAATTTCTCCACCAAACATAGTGGAGTGTTTGATGGAGTGTTTTGTGGAGTGTTTGATGGAGAAATTGGTGGAAGCCTTTTCTTTGCCTATAAATAGAAGCCATAATTTCATTTTATTTTTCATACTTTCTTTGAAATCTGTTAGGGAATTAAAAAGTGTATCTTGTGTGTTTAATTTCTTGTAATGTCTTTTAATTTTAGTAATAAAATTATATATGTTTTTAATTACAGTATGAATAGCTAATTAGTTTCCGCTGGGGGAATGGGTGAAATTTTATTATTTAAAGTTTAGATTAATTTCACTTATATTATAATATATAAATAGTAATGAATAATAATTAATTGAGATCTGGACTAATTATTGATAAACTGTTCTACCGCCTATATGGCTGGTTTTATACAATTTTGGCATAATTTAGTACCTAACTGGACTTGTTTTAGACAAACGGTATCACCGTCTTTATGGCTGGTTTTATATTTTTGGCATATTTAGTACATTGGCAGGACTGGTTATCGACAAAAATGACTACCGCCTTTATGGTTGGTTTTATATGTTTTGGCATAGTTAATTCTGGAAGTAAATTAATTGGGTTATAATGATCATTTATATATTATAAAAAGTGAGATTTATAAATATAAAATATTAAAAATGGATCTCATAACCCCAATATTTTTTTTTATTGTTGTCATTAATTCAAATTCCCCAAACAACTTTAAACAAATCAATCTTTTTCTTTTCGCTTTAATTATTATTTTATCATACTAAATCTATTCCCTATGGATCGACCCCAGACTTACCAGGTTATTTTATTACTTTGACACTCTTATACTTGGGAGTAAAAAACTACTTTTAGAGTGTGTCAAGTGTGAGGTACATTCTATCGACCGTGAGGTTGATGATGATGAGCCTGAGATTGAGGATACTAATGGCAGAGGGAGAGCTGCATACCTGCTGGATAACTTGTCCTTAGTTGTCAAATGAGCTTTGAGTGCACAAATTTTTAAGGATGAGAGTAGGGGTGTGCATTAATCGGTTTTAACCGAACCGTTCCGACCCATTTTTTTATTACGGTTCGGTTAATTCAATTAAATCGGTTATTGCGGTTAAAATTTTTAACTTTTTCGGTTATTCGGTTCGGTTACGGTTATGAGATTCGAAATTAAACCATATATATAGATATATTTAATCGAATGTTAGTTAGAATCAGTATTTTTAGAATCGGATATGTGAATTAGTGATCCAAAAAATTTAATGCGTCAGTGGTTCGACCGGTTGAAACGTTCCAAAAAAATCGGTAGAACCGACCTACATCATATATAATTTTACTAATTAAAAATTATAAAAAAATATTAAATTTTAATTTATTGGATTGGTTAATAACCGAATTAACCATAACTGACCGAAATATAATAGTTAATTGGTTAATGGTTATGTGTCATAAATTGGTTAAATCGGTCACACTTTTATTTAACCGAAAATTTCGGTTACGGTTAAAAAATCAAGGATTAACCGATCGAACCGACCGATGCACACCCCTAGATGAGAGTGATCAGCAGAGGGAGAATATATTCCACACTAGATGTCGTGTGAATGGAAAGGGGTGTAGTATGATCATTGACGGCGGCAATTGTACTGATGTCGCAAGTATTTAGTTAGTTGGGTGGTTGAGATTAGATTGTTTGAAGCATCCCAAGCCTTACAAGTTGTAGTGGTTGAATCATTGTGGAGAAGTACGGGTGACTAGACACGTTCGTCATATAAGCCTAGCTAATATGTACGCAATTCGGCCACCTCCGAATTCACGAAGAACACGAACAACCTTTCTGAACTATACAAGTCGAGGTCATCATATATGTTTAACAATCCTTCTGTCGTAGGCTATCCGAGTTGTGCTTAGGAAACATAGAATATACCGTCAAGTTTCCAAAATGCACATCTCATGTCTACATGTCCACGATTCTTCATAACTGATGCGATCCACCCTAGGTGATCGACTTTGGCCAAGGATTTAAGAATCGTAACTTTATTAACATTGATACCTATACCCCTTATGGTACACATACGGGCCGACAGATCATATCTTGGTTTGCATTTGATTACTGAGTGCATCGGTCCACACCCAACGAACATCTAGAGGCCAGACCATGAAAGGTTTCTGACATACATGGCATCTAAGTGTGGAGGATCTCACACAAAATCAATGCTATCCGATAGTCAAAGGATTACATATGCTACTCGACTCGAGGAGATTCCTATTGACGGTGGTGTGTACTTCCAACTATTAGGTATCACCAATGAGTCATTCAGTATTCGCTCCAACGAATACCCACATGTCTATACGAGTTTCCAAAACTCATGGTACATGGCGTTAAACCATTGGAACTCCAATTCCAATATACGACATGTGCTAGTCTTCTAGGTTATAGGAATTCAACCGTATTCCAAAACCAACGACTGTGAATATTTACTTTAAGAATAGTTTACACCTAGTGTCAAAACTATTCTAAGGTTGATGTTATTCTTAGCATAACGATACATCAATTTAATACGCGTAATGACAATACTATTAATAGGGTATGAAATGAAAATTGTAGTTATTTTATTAATAAATAATAAAATGTACGATTCGGATTGGCACTCTAAGCACCAACTCCATCAAACTCTCACTTGCTTAGTGCCAATCTGGATGGTACCGTAGTCCCATCTCCTCCACATATTTATCGAATAACTTAGGAGGTAAGGCCTTTGTAAGCGGGTCTGCTATGTTGTCTTGTCCTTGAACCTTTAAGACCACTATGTCTTTTCGTTCAATTATCTCTCTAATTATGCGGTATTTCATTTCCACGTGTTTAGACTTGGAATGCGCCCTCGGCTTCTTAGCCTGCGCAATGGCTCCGTTATTATCACAGTATAATGAGATCGAATCCGCAATACTAGGCACAACGCCAAGTTCTGTGATAAAATTTCTAATCAAAACAGCTTCTTTAGCAGCTTCTGAAGCCGCTATAAATTCTACCTCAGTGGTGGAATCAGCTGTTGAGCCTTGCTTTGAACAACGCCAACTAATTGCACCACCGTTAAGGGTAAATATGTATCTTGATGTAGATTTTCTATCATCTGGATCTCCCTGGAAGTCGGAGTCTGTATAACCCTTAAATTGTAGCTCATCTTCTCCATATATCAGAAACTTATCCTTGGTGCCTTTAAGATATTTTAGGATATGTTTCACGGCTGTCCAATGATCATTATCTGGATCAGATTGATATCGGCTGGTCACACTGACCGAAACTGATGTCAGGTCTAGTATATAACATAACATACATTATACTTCCAATACAAGAAGCATATGGCAAGTTAGACATCCTAACTCTCTCTTCCTCAGTCTGAGGTGCCATTTTCTTTGAAAGATGTATGCCGTATCAGAAAGGTACATTTACTGCCTTGCAGTTGGTAAAACTGTACCTTTCTAACATCTTGTCTATGTATGTCGATTGTGACAACCCTATAAGCTTCCTGACTCTATCTCGGTAGAGCCTTATACCTAGTATATATGAATCTTCACCCATATCTTTCATGGAGAAGTTCTTGCAAATGTAGGCTTTCACACTTTGCATCATCCATATATCATTTCCTATGATAAGGATGTCATCTACATACAAAACTAGGAAAACTATCATGCTCCCACTAACTTTCTTATAAACAAATGGTTCTTCATCATTTTTTATGAATCCAGATAATCTAATTATCTCATCAAAACGACGATTCCAGCTTCGGGATGTCTGTTTAAGTCCATAAATAGACTTTTGGAGCTTACAAACCAAGTTTGAAGTCTCACTGGATACGAAACCCTATGGTTGTTCCATATAGATATCCTCTTCAAGGAATCCATTTCGGAAAACGGTTTTCACATCCATCTGCCATATCTCATAGTCGTGATATGCAGCAATGGCTAAAAGAATCCTAATGGATTTTAGCATGGCTACTGGTGAAAAAGTTTCCTCATAGTCAATCCCAGGACGTTAAGTGTAACTTTTCGCTACCAGTCGGGCCTTAAAGGTTTCTACCTTTCCATCGGGCCTCGTTTCCTTTTGTAAACCCATTTACAACCAATAGGTTTAACTCATTCAGGAAGTTCAACTAAGTCTCAGACTTGATTGGCATGCATTGAATCCATTTCAGATTTCACGGCTTCCTGCCATTTTCCCGAATCGATATCCAATATCGCTTCCTTATACGTAGTCGGATCTGTTTCCTCCAAGAGGAGAGCATCAAGGCTCACATCAGATGTTAAAAACATTCTCTCAGGAGGCCTTGATATTCTATTCAACTTACGTAGAACCTGTGTTGTAGATCCTTCACCTAGTTGGATCTCTGGTTCCATCTCAGATTCCTTAATGTTGGGATCAAACTCATCAAGTTTAATCTCTCTACAATTCCCACTTTCTCTCAAAAATTGTTTTTCAAGAAAAGTTGCAAAGCGAATAACAAATACATTTCGTTGTTCGGAATCATAGAATTGATATCCCTTGGTCAGGATATCCAACGAACCTATATTTATACCCTCTGGGTGCTAGTTTATCTCGCTGCGCAATTCTAATTATGCAGGACAACCCTAAATCTTTAAATGCTTAAGACTTGGATTTCTACCGAACCATATCTGATAGGGGGTCATAGAAACAGCTTTCGATGGAACCTTATTAAGTATGTAGGCAACAATTTGTAAAGCGTAACCCCAAAGGAAATAAGGAATATCTGTATAGCTCATCATAGATCGCACCATATCCAATAAAGTACGATTTCTATGCTCAGACACTCCATTGTGTTGAGGTGTTCCTGGTGGGCTATATTGGGTGAGAATTTCATTCTCCCTTAAATAATTTCTGAATTCTTCACTCATGTATTCACCGCCTCGATCTGATCTGAGGCATTTGATGAATTTATTGGTTTGTTTTTCTACTTCGTTTCGGAATATTTTGAACTTGTCAAATGTTTCCGACTTATGTTTCATCAGATAGACATATCCATATCTAGACTTGTCATATGTGAAAGTCACAAAGTATATGCAACCATCATGAGCGGCATGATTTAATGGACCACACACATCACTGTATATTAGCTCCAGTAAATCTCCAGCACGGTGTCCAACACCTTGAAATAGGGCCTTTGTCATCTTTCCTTGGATGCATGACTCACAAATCAGATAAAGATCTAAGGTAAGATTTTCAATCAAACCATCATTTATCAATTTGGATAGACGTCGAACACCTATATGGCCCAATCTCATATGCCATAATTCAGTATTATTTAGTTCAGACTTCCTACTTGTATTTTTCTCTATATTAAAGACATCTCTACATGTTTCCAAAACATAGTGACCGTTTGATAAAGAACATTCACATTTCACTAAATTTTCTTTATCATACAAACATAAAGTTTCATCCTTAATGTTTATTTTATATCCATCTTTATCTAATATAGGCAGTGATATTATTTGTCTGATAAGTGAGGGAACATAATAACAGTCATGCAAATCTAATTTTCATCCATTTGGAAGATCTAGAACAACAATTCATATGGCATTGACATCCAATGTCTCGCCATTGCCAACTCTAAGATGGATCTCCCATTTATTCAGCCTTCGTTTAACCATCATTTCCTGCAGGGAATTACAAATATGAGTAGGACTGCAAGTGTCTAATACCCATCCACTATTTGCATCTAAGGCTAATGAGATGTCAATAATTGGAAAAATACAAAGCGTACCTGAGGGTCCTGTTTTAAGCTCTGGACAGTCCTTCTTCCAGTGTCCAGACTTCTTGCATTGTAGACATTGATCACGAGCTACTTTCAGTTTTGCGTCTTTGCGCTTCTTGGAGTTTTTCTTTGATATTTTATTCTTCCACATCTTAATTTTCTTTGACTTCCCAGAAGTCTTTGAAGAGCCAGCTCCACCATGGAGATATAATATGGCGTTGCCTTTCTTCAAATCTTGCTCCGCCGTGCGTAGCATGTTATGAAGTTCTTCGTATGTGGCTTGCATCGAATGCATATGGAAATTCAATACAAAACCAGTATAAGAACCAGACAAAGAAGACATAATCAAATTACTGCCTAGCCTTTCATCAAACACAATGCCATGTCGTTCAAGATATCGAATTTGGTCAATCATGTTCAAAACATGAGTGCTGACAGCTCTTCCCTCCTTGAGTTCAGCACGGAACAATTCCTTAGACCTTCAATAAAGTTCCATCTCTTGATTTACGTCGAACAACTCCTTGAGTGTTCGCATAATGCTCCAAGCATCTGGTACTTCAATGTACTGTCTCAGCAAATCTGGAACCATCGATCCTAAGATGTAGGATTTCACCTTTAGGTTATCATCCTTCCATCTATCAAAAGTTTCTCGCTCTTCTGGAGTGGAGTTAGGTTCGATATCAACAGGCAGTTGATTGATAGTGACATAAGTTAACTTTTCATACTCCAAGACAAGGCGTATGTTCATTTCCCATTCGAAATAGTTCCCGGCTCCTTTTAGCTTATTGGAATCCAAAAGTTTCATCAATGGATTAGCGATAGCCATCTACAAGACAATATTTTTGAGTAGTAGCAGAACAATTTTCATTTCAAGAGTGATAACACTAATTGATTATGGAATTTTAAATCTATCAGTGCCATCCCACTACTTTACGTAATTCCGTAATCTCCCTTAACGAAAAAATAGAAATTTGACTATCAAAATTTCATAGCGGGAAGTGGATCCCATGACATTTACTCCAGCCTCACACTATTGACGATATTGGCCTTTGTAAACTCATTAGGTAGACCTTCAAGGTCAATCACTTCATGTGACTCCTGGTTTGGTCCTGAACCGTTTCTTATCCTCACACTAATGACGATATTGGATTAAGACATATTCTAGGTGTATACTTGTCAATATGCACTAATGAGCTTCGTATGTACACCCCCACACTAATAACGATATTAGGTGACTACGTTAACTCATCACGCTACATCTAATGTTTTACCGGAGCGACCTAAGTTCCGAGCACTTATACCCTCACACTAATGAAGATATTGGATATAAGTAGTAAGAACCCATTCATCTCCGTATTAACAAGACGGACCATCCAATAATGCTCCAACATTATTAATACTATTACTTAAAAGTAATCACCTAATCACGGGAGATTTATGACAATCAAGTCATTAACTTTATTAGGTCAAAGTTTTATTTAAAATATGCAATACATATGCAATATGTCCTATGAATGATTAAATTAAAATTACTATGGCATAGATTCAAAACATGTGTTGTGTAGTTAAGGCTTTGCTACTGATACCATTCTGTTGGGGCAGTTGTGGAACCTATAGGGTCGGATCAGTGCCCCGGGCAGCGGAAATGGTTATAACCCATGGATAGAAAGTATGGGTGTAATTTTAAAATATTTTACGAAATACTATATTCCATTACGAGTGTATAGGAAAAAATCAGGACTGAATCAGAGTCTAGAAGCTCCCGAACGAAGCAAAACCAAATCAGCGCGCGCGAAGGGCTCCACGCGCGTGTGCCACACGCACTACAGTCCGCGCGGCACTGTAGCGCGCATCCCCTTTATTTATTTATTTATTTATTTTTGTTTGCTAAGTAGCAGCTCTCATTCCAGAGAGCTGCAATAAGATGGTTTATAACCCAATAAATTTCTGGTCTTCCCTAAACACTTCAAAAACACTAAAAATTAATTTTTAATTTCAAAACCAACATAAACACATGTTATAGAATAAAAATCTAGTTTTTCAAAATATCAAATATTTTTCAAAAATATAAATTTATTCTAAATACGCATTTGCGTATATTTTTAATCCAATACACAAACCATTTTAGAATCCCAATTAGAAATGTCTCATGAACAATTCTAGTCCACCTAAAGGTGGTCAAGTGAATCTAGAATGGTAGTCATAGCTCTAAGCTTTAATTTAGAGTTTCAAACTCTTATTAATTATTTCATGTCCAACACGAACATTTTGACCTAATTACAAGCATGTTGTGTTTATACTTCTAAAGTATCCTAACACAATTGATTAGCCTTATTCAACATTAAGCTATGTGATCATGCATCTAATACACAAATAAACATAGCTTTGGAGAGGATCAAACATTACTTAGTAAGGTTGATGCAAGATCTAATCTACTTCTCTTTTGTTGAAATTGTTGGAGAACCTCCAAGGTGTGCAAGCATGACTCCAAGATGCAATCTTGTTTCCAATGCTTCCAAGCTTCACTTCAAGATCCAATCTTGATTTCTCCTAGATGAAATGTTGTAGAAACCTCACAAGCTTCTCTAAACACTTCTCTAACTTAGGCTAATCTCTCAAGAATTTGCGTATGCTTGTATTTGAACTTGTAATTAAAACCTTCCTAAAGCTTGCTATTTATAACAAAAATTAGGCAATTTTTAATTAATAAAAGTTGTAATCAACTTTTAAGTGGGCTTAATCTAATTTATCAAAATATGTATAATTAGGTGTGACTAATCTCCATTGTCTCCCACTTAAATTTAATACAATTAAATCAAGCCAAAGATTAGGAAATGGATTAGTTAAATGTTTGCCACCTTGATTTAATCCAATTAAATCAAGCCAAAACCACCTATTATTACATACTTACAATTACCATAATATCCTCAAATGGTAGAGATAATTATGATTTTACAATTAAGCCCTTGTGTAATTATTGAATTAATCTAATTAATCCAATTAGGTCAAGTAAATAATCAATGTTATCCAATAACACTTGATTATCTTAGTTGATAATTATAATATCGAATATTATATTTTATCAAAAATAATCGTCTACCCAATTGCTCAATGAGTACACTTCATATTGGGACTCTCTAAGTTCAGACACGTTCGTCATATAAGCCTGGCTAATATGTACGCAATTCGGCCACCTCTGAATTCGCGAAGAACACGAACGACCTTTCTGAACTATACAAGTCGATGTTATCACATATGTTTAACAATCCCTCCGTCGTAGGCTATCCGAGTTGTGCTTAGGAAACATATAATATACCGTTAAGTTTCCAAGACGCACATCTCATGTCGACATGTCCACGATTCTTCATAACTGATGAGATCCACCCTAGGTGATCGACTTTGGCCAAAGATTTAAGAATCGTGACTTTACTAACATGGATACCTAAACCCTTATGGTACACATATTGGCCGACAGATCCTATCTTGCTTCGCATTTGATTAATGAGTGCATTGGTCCACACCCAACGAACATCTATAGGCCAGACCATGAAAGGTTTCTGACATACATGGCATCTAAGTGTGGAGGATGTCACACAAAATCAATGATATCATATAGTCAAAGGATTACATATGCTACTCGACTCGAGGAGATTCCTATTGACGGTGGTGTGTACTTCCAACTATTAGAAATCACTAATTAGTCATTCAGTATTCGCTCCAACGAATACCCACATGTCTATACGAGTTTCCAAAACTCATGGTACATCGCGTTAAACCATTTGAACTCCAATTCCAATATACGACATGTGCTAGTCTTCTAGGTTATAGGAATTCGACCGTATTCCAAAACCAACGACTATGAATATTTACTTTAAGAATAGTTTACACCTATTGTCAAAACTATTCAAAGGTCGATGTCATTCTTAGCATAGCGATATATCAATTTAATACTCGTAATGACAATACCATTAATAGGGTATGGAATGAAAATTGTAGTTAATTTATTAATAAATAATAAAATGTACAATTCGGATTGGCACTCTAAGCACCAACTCCATCAAAGACACCATATGAATTATGGAAATGTCACGTACCTTCCTATAAATATCTAAAAGTATGGGGGTGTCTCGCCAAAGTGATGGTTCCTAGACCTAAGAAGGTTAGAATATGATCCAAAACTGTTGATTGTATATTCATTGGATATGCTCACAACAATAATGTGTATCGATTCTTGGTATATTAGTATTAAATTTCTGACATCATTCCAAATATGATCTTGGTATATTAGTATTAAATTTCTGACATCATTCCAAATATGATAATTGAGTCAAGGAATACGACATTCTTTGAAGAGACATTTCCTTGTAAGGAAATACAAAGAACAGAGTCTCTCAAAAGAACTATTGATACTATTAAAGACAGTGATCAAGTTAACCAAGAATCATATCACCATGAAAATATTGAGGAAAATAAACCTAGACGTAGCAAAAGAGCTAGAACGTCTAAGTCATTTGGACACGATTTTATGACATACTTGTTAGAAAATAAGCCTTAAAGCTATAAAGAAGCAACTTCTTCGTCGAAAGCACCTTTATGGAAAGAGGCTATCAATAGTGAGATTGATTCCATCCTACAAAATAATACTTGTGAGTTGGTTGATCTTCCTCCAGGTTGTAAGCCATTGGGCTACAAATGGATATTCAAACTGAAGATAAAACCAGATGGATCAATAGATAAGTACAAAGCAAGACTTGTCATAAAAGGTTATAGACAAAAGGAAGGCCTTGATTACTTTGATACTTATTCACTAGTCACTCATATCACATCAATAAGAATGCTCATAGCCATAACGGCTATATTTGGTCTTGAAATACATCAAATGGATGTGAAAACGACATCCTTAAATTGTGAACTAGATGAAGATATCTACATGAAACAACCAGAAGGTTTCAATGTTCCTGGATAAGAACAGAAGGTATGCAAACTTGTAAAATCCTTATACGGATTAAAACAAACACCTAAACAATAGCATGGAAAATTTGACAAAGAGATGTTTTCAAATGGGTTCAAAATCAATGAGTGTGATAAGTATGTATAACCAAATCAACTCAAAAAAGATATATCATTGTGTGTCTCTACGTAGACGATATGTTGATAATTGGTAGTAATCATAAGATGATTCAATCTACCAAGAAAGTATTGACCAACAAATTTGATATGAAATATTTAGGAGTAACTGATGTGATCTTAGGAATTAAGATTTCCAGAACATCAGAGATGTATATATTATCTCAGACTCATTATGTTGACAAGATACTTGAGAAATATAATAAAGTAGATTTAAATGTGGCTAGAGTTCATGTAGACCTAACTATTTATTTATCAAAGAATACTGCTCAAGCGTATCGCAATTAGAGTATTCGAGAATCATCGGAAGTCTGATGTATCTCATAAACTGCACACGACCTGATATGGCTCGAGCTGTAAATAGGCTTAGCAGATATAAGAGCAATCCAGGACATAACCACTGGAAACCCATAGTAAGAGTTTTAAGGTATCTGAGAGAAACTTCAAAATATGGTCTACATTATACGAGATATCTTGTTGTTTTAGAGGGGTACATCGATGCTAACTGGATATCTGATACAGTGGATTCCAAATCTACGAGTGGATTTATTTTCACACTTGGTAGTGCAGTAATGTCATGGAAATCCTTGAGGTAAACATGTATTGCCCGGTCTACTATGGAATCAGAGTTCATAGCATTAGATAAAACAGCGGAAGAAGCGGAATGGCTTCGAAATTTCCTAGAGGATATTCCAAATTGGCCCAAACCAGTGCCAGCGATAAACATTCATTATGATAGTCAATCGGCTATTGGTAGAGCCCAAAATATAATGTATAATGGTAAGTCTCGACACATACGTCGTAGACATAACACCATATGATAACTTGATAAGAACATGCCTGGAACAAGCTAAGCAAACCCATCCAAATGTTCTAAGCCCCAAGAACTGCGAATCTTGATTTTTGTAAGAACAAAATCCTTCCAAGATCAAGTCCAACCCTTAAGGAGCCTTGTCCTT
This sequence comes from Zanthoxylum bungeanum, assembly GCA_019454045.1. Classification (NCBI taxonomy): domain Eukaryota; kingdom Viridiplantae; phylum Streptophyta; class Magnoliopsida; order Sapindales; family Rutaceae; genus Zanthoxylum; species Zanthoxylum bungeanum. The sequence goes on along the minus strand of SKCR01026040.1, from coordinate 80,580 downwards.
AAAAACATTTCTTCATTTCTTTGGAGAATCCTGAACAGCCATACAGTGCCACAACGCTTGCCACACGTTGATAAGCTTTTTTCCGTAGAACCAAGGAAGAATCCACTTCCTCAAGATGACACAAGTCACTTTGTTTTGTAAAAAAATATGTTCTTAATTAATTATCAATTACAATGAATAATGCCCCTTTAAATAGGTGGCTAACCCTAATTCTACCCAAATATAATAAAATCCTAGTAAAATAAACCCAATAACACATAAAATACTTTAAAATTCAGTGCATGGTCTTTCTAATTTAATTAAATTTCAGCCCATCACTTAAACATCACATAACCTTAAAAATATGAAACATAAAAGCTGTAGGGATAACTTTCTTCTATACTTTTACCAAGAAGGATTTTGAAATGGACTTTGATGTAAACTAAAACATTGTAGATCCATGCGTCGTCTTTCCAATTAAACTTGAATCACTAAAATCAGACATCGGATGAGAAAGTTACGTCCAAAATACGAAGACTGCGCAAATCACACCACTACTAATGCACCATTCGCAAATTAAGCCCGAAATCAATCAAGGCAGCCCATGCACGTCCAAAACCCATTTCATTCTTGCCTTAGACATAATAAAGCCTTCATATAAAGTCTCATGCATGAACCAAACTCCAGAACTCAAGGAATCTTCCAAATCCACCAAAAAGGCCCAAATACACCAATCTGACCAAGCCATGCAATCAGCCACAACTTCAAGTTAACTTAGCCCAATAAATAGAGATCATTCTGGATCACATCATAACTGCTCTCAAGTGACATAATTTCGATAGATTATGTCAAATCAAAGGAAATCCTAGCGGATCCACTTACTAAAAGTTTACCTAGATAGCAAGTTGAGAAATAATCGAGGGGAATGTACTTGAAGCCTAAAAATTAAGAATTTTCACAGTAGAAACCCAACCTAGCTGACTGGAGATCCCAAGATCTAGGTTAAAAGGGGACAACAGAAACTTTGTGCAATTCAAAACAATCACTGTAGAGTTTTGTACTATTTCTCATTCCTGTAATGACACAGAGTGCTGTCTGTCAAGGTTAGGATAAGCTAAGGTTTTTAATAAACTAAGATATAGACATTGGCTCCTCATTGCTTAGAAGCTCTATGCACAGGGCATAGCTGGCTGATGATTGGTTAATATGTCTATATTTACCACCCCGTTATCTTGCTTTTTATATGTTATCTCGAGTTATATAAGCGTTTTGATGTGTTTTGATTATGTTTTGTAGGTCAAGATCATATAAAGCGTTGCTTCACAAAATGAGACAGAAGGTGAAAATTAGTGAGCGTTGCGATGCTGTCGAATGGTTGGTACTACAAGAATTCAATTTTTTAAGAAGGAAAGACCTTCAGGACCTCCTATATAAACACAAGTTCGATTCTAAACCTAAAAGGAAGACTAATAACATAATTTTGGAGCCTCAAAGCATTAGAAGAATACCCATAGAAAGTAAGAACGAGTGCCTCAACCGGTGTTGGAGATTAAAGCTGAAGACTGCAAACGAGAGTTCTTTATTCCCTTTATTCTATAAATTTTTCTTTATGCATTCTTATTTTATAATAATGATTAGCATGTGTTTATTGAATACTATGGACGATAAAATCATTAATATAGGATTTTAATGGATCCAAGCACATGTTTAATTAATTGATTTGTATATTTTATTCTATTGGATTTGTTATTGAATTATTTATTATTCTTTGTGTTTGGATGCATGTTTTATTGTCTGGCCAGCAATACAAATAGTCGTGGTAAATCCTTAGGAACTTGTCAAAGGATATTTGGGTTAACTGTGAGAATAATAGCACATGATCTAATTATGTGAATAGATTTTATTGCAGGATATGCATATACATGCAGGGTATGCGTAGCCAATATTAGAACCTGATCTTAATAAGTTTGGTTTAAGTTAGTTAATATAGACATATAGTTAATTGATTTAATATGAATATATCTATCCGACCATCAAAAGATGCTTATAGATAGTTTAGTATTCTAAGTTAATAATCCATAACAACAACTCAATTGAATGAAAAATACATGAACTTATTGTTTGCGTGCTTAAATGAAGTTACAACCTTAAGTTCTTCTCACATATAAGATTTCTCCAAAAGTTGTTTCTTTGCTGTTTATTTATATTTTCAATTAAGTAGATTAATCATTCTCTCTCTAATAGTTTGTTTAATTTTAGTTAATTAAGTTTAGTTCTAGTACTAATAGGAGAAATATTAAGTCCTTGTGGGTAAGATATCCAACTTTCTATCACTATATTACTTGAGTGATACGTGCGCCTGCGTGCGGTAGTAAAATCATGATCACTGGCACTGATTACTTCTCTGCCTAGTCGTTCCGTAAAAGCAAAAATTCTAGGGAGATTGTGTTTCATTGTCTTCTATTATGACTTTAGATACCTAATACTTCTGCTAACATCAACAAAATCAAACTTGATCATATAAATCTATCACATCTGGAAAATATGCAACTCATTCTTTGTTTGTGATTATTATTTGTGTGGCCAGTGATGAAAGTAAAATACTAAACCATACTAGAAATTATTCTGGTACTGAGAAAATGCAATCTGTTGATGGTAATTTTTAAGCCTAAAGGTCACCAGTAGCTCAGAAAGGGCATAAGGGGAAACATTCATTTTAGTGTACGGAGGCCGATGACATTAAACAGGGGAATCCGGCCTAGCAGAGAGGTCGGGCTCGGTCCTCATTTTCTGACCGACCTGAGGAGGATATATATTCGGGGAACCAGGGTGATCAAGGTCCTCGGGTCCGACCCGATCAAGTAGGTCAGTATGACAAGACGAACATTATTTCAACCGTCTGACCTGGTAGGACAGGTCGAGGTAGTACTAATGGGATGGGGTATAATGGTGCAAACACAACCTGGGGACGTCCGCTACCCATAAAAACTTGACATAATTGGAGCACCTTGTAGGGTTATCATTTGACACACGCCACCGCGTGAACATATGGATACAAGCTGGCATCATAAAGGTTGTGTATGGCAGTATCCAAGGAAGAGATGGTTCAATGAAGTGTCAGGTGGCAGACTTGCTTTCGGTGGAACGGTTGAGGGAGAAAGCCCATCTGGTAGTGGCAGGCTCACGTAGATGACGTCACGAGGACAGTGGAACAATATTATTTTCCTTGGTATATAAAGGGGTTGAGTGTACTTTTGTAGGGGTAGCAATTTTATTCTCATGAGCATTATAAAAGAGATAAAAACGTATTCTGAGAGAGAACTTGAAAAAGGTCGGTCAGACGTGTAAAATAGTCATTTTGCCTTGGTCGGTCAAACCTGACCACGTTATAAAAAAACTTATCTTTTTTGTATCTGTGGACGTAGGTTGGATCCATTCCACTAAACCACGTTAGATCCTTTATTTTCATTTGTGTGTTTTCCATTTTTTGCTAAGTTTGATTTTGGTTCCCAACAAACCAAATAAATTCACATTTAGGGGAGGATTGTTCGAGGAGTGGACTCCCAGATTTGCCCCTGGAATGAAAATCAGCCGTCAACAGTTGGCGCCGTCTGTGGGGAGTAGAAAAAAAGTAGTAGACGTGTTAAGACGATGGCAAAAGACATGAACTAAAGGTCTTCAGAAACTTCAACAACGGAATAGATGGAGAAGATAAAAGAAAACATGAGAAATGAGAGGGAGTCAACTCAGGCCTTTATGAAAGCCATGATGGAGAAGCTGGAAAGGTTAGAAAAGAAGAATGAAAAAGGATTGAAGCTGGTCCGAGTCGGATGAGGGACGAGGTAGCCAGAGGAAAGAGGGCTGATGGAGTAATGAGGATGATGAGGGCGGAATGAGGAACATCCAAAAAGTGAGATCGATAATCGTAGCCAGAGCTTTGTCGGCGGGAGAGTTGTGGGAAGAGGAAGACGGCATGAAAACGTCAGAGTCTTCTAGTAACAGCCCGTGTTTCGCAGAAAGTGACCATGGGCAGCATCCTGAGGTAGAACGGGGGATCCCCAGTCACATGAGGTATCATGCACGGGGTGGTATACATGGGGAAGCTTGTGGGAAAGAGCATGATAGCACCGAGAACAAAATGAAGAGATAGTTTAAGAAGGAAATGAAGAAGTGGGAAGAGAACATGAAAGGGGGGACGGGGGACAATCAGGATAGAGAGACAACTTCCCCCTTTACAAAAGAGATTTTGGCGATGGAGTTCCCTAGACGGTTCATCATGCCATCCATGAACCTTTAAAAGGGTCATACTAATCCCAAATCTCATGTTGAGAGGTTTGTCCTGCTGATGGAAATTCAAGGAATGGTAGGAGAGGTCATTTACAAGGTGTTCCCTTTGACCTTAGGCGGGTCGGCAAGTTTGTGGTTTAGAAGTTTAACCCCTGGAAGTATTGACAATTTTACTCAGCTGAGGAAGTCTTTTGTTCGATATTTTAAAGGGGCCTGTGTGTCGAGGAAAACCGTGGGGTCGTTGAGGTTGATGAAGTAGAGAGATGATGAGTCCTTGAAGAATTTTGTTGAGCGGTACCATAATATGGTGCTAGAGATCGGGGCGTTTGAGTTCCAGGAGGCACTGTAGAGTTTTAAAAGACCCTCAAGGTCAGGAATTATGGACTCACCTGAGGATTCATGATGTACTGGATTATGTCACGGCTCTGGAACTGGCAAAGAAGTTTATTTGCATGGAAGGAGAGGAGAAGGCTGCCCGAGGAGGGAGTGCTTAGAAGCCAAATGTGGTTCGGCCTGAGAATCAGCGGGGACCGATCAGAGATGTGAGAAGGCCACCCCCAATACAGAAAAAGTTCAGACCAATATCGCAGAACAATGTGGCCCAAGAGAGAATGGTGTCTGTCCAGGTCAACCTCGTTGTCGGAGGAATAGTGTACACCCCCTCAATACACCCATGGCCCAGATAGTTTAAGAGGTCCACGATAAAAGCCTCTTGATAGAGCCCGACCCGAGGAAGTTTCCAATTGAGAAGAAAGACAATTGGTCTTATTGTATACACCATACGATACACCACATAGCAATGTAGAGACCTACGAGAGCAGGTGGAAGACTTGGTAAAAAACGTCTATCTGAGCGAGTGCATAGACCAAATGGTTGCGGAGGCCGACCAACTCTGATAGCGAATGTCGTCGGGTTGGGTATTTGGAATGCTGAGGTGCTGATGAGATATTTTTGATAGAGCCTATCTTAAAATGATCCACAAAGAGTTGTAAGATGGGCAATAGATCCCAAGAATATGAGTAAAATTCTTCCATTCTCAGATAAAAACTTGTTTATCCATGCTTGTTTATTGTGTGTGTTTAATGTCTTGGGTTTACTTTTGTACCGCCAAGGCCTCAACATTCTGTAACATCGAGTATACCAATCTCGGGGAGGGAGAATGCCCCATTGGCATCAGGCCATCCCATTTTGTAACATGGGTATGCCGACCTCAGGGAGGGAGAAAGCTCATGTGGCGTCAGGTCATCCCATTCTGTAACATTGGGTATGCCGACATCGGAGATGGAGAATACCCCCGTGGCATCAGGCCATCCCATGCTTTGGTTGACTCGAGGAGGGTTCATTCCCTCGTGGCCAAGTGTTGTTACCAGCTCGGGGTCGGGCCATGTCCCACCGAGTTTAGATATTTATCGGTATGAGGTCGAAACATCTCCCTCATGACCATGCTTTAGTTGGCACGATGATGGATCATTCTCTCGTGGCCAAGTGTTGTTACCAGCTCGGGGTCGGGCCATGTCCCGCCACGTCTGGATATTTATCAGCATGAGGTCGGAGCATCTCCCTCATAGCCATGCTTTGGTTGGCACGAGGAGGGATCATTCCCTCGGGGCGAAGTGTTGTTACTTACTCGGGGTCGGGCCATGTCCCACTGAGTCTGGATATTTATCGGCATGGGGTTGGAGCATCTCCCCCATAACCATGCTTTGGTTGGCACCAGGAGAGATCATTCCCTTGTGGCCAAGTGTTGTTACCGGCTCGGGATTGGGCCATGTACCGTCGAGTCCGGATATTTATCGGCATGGAATCAGAGCATCTCCCACATGGCCATGCTTTGGTTGGCAGGATGAAGGATCATTCCCTCGTAGCCAAGTGTTATTACCAGCTCGGGGTCGGGCTATGTCCCACCGAGTCTGGATATTTATCGACATAGGGTCGGAGCATCTCCCCCATGGCCATGTTTTGGTTGGCACGAGGTGGGATCATTACCTCATGGCCAAGTATTGTCACTAGCTCGGGGTCAGGCCATGTCCCACCGAGTCTGGATATTTCTCGGCATGGGTTCGAAGTATCTCCCTCATAGCCATGATTTGGTTGGCAAGAGAAGAGATTATTTCCTCATGGCCAAGCGTTGTTACCAGCACGGGGTAATTCTATCCGTTGGATCAGAGTGAGGGGCTCAGATGGGCTCCACGTGTACAAGATTTATGCTCGCCGGTTCCATTTCAATTGGATGAACGAGATTAAGAAACTGTTTAATTGGCTCGGAATGAGGCAGCTTCATTCTAGCGCACAAGTTGTGGATGAACGACAAGTGTCACGACGGGAGTGAAAGTAGGGGAAACCCTAACGAGACTTGATGGGCATTTAAAGTAGTAATGATGATCTACGGTTTCTAAGGGACGACTATTAGAAGGTCAGAAGAGACATTTGCGTGAAGCAACCACGTCGTTTGGGTGGTACGAGAGACCTACTGACCCGAGCATGTGACGGTGAAGAGACCGATCACATTGGGCGCCGAGGAAACTAATACAGTTTGGTGAAGAGATGAGTAACCCAAAACCGACCAGCATCTTCCTCACCATTATAGTTCCCAGCACGAACTCACAAACTTGTTGGAACTGAGAACTAGGGGACAACTATTGATGGTGATTTTTGAACCTAAGAGTCGCCAGTAACTCAGAGAGAGAATAAGGGGAAACTTTCATTTTAATGTACGAAGGCTCAGGACATTAAAAAGGGGAATCCGGCCCAGCAGAGAGGTAGGGCTCGGTCCTCATTTTCTGACCGACCCGAAGAGGATAGATATTCGAGGAACTAGCGTGATCGAGGTCCTCGGGTCCGACCCAATCAAGTAAGTCAATATAACAAGACGACCATTGTTTCAGCCGTCCGACCTAGTAGGATAGGTCGGGATAGTACTGATGAGGATGCGGTATAATGGTGCAAGCACAACCTGAAGACGTCCGCTACCCATAAAGACTTTGACATAATTGGAGCAACTTGCAGGGTTATCCTCTGACACACGCCACCGCGTGAACAGGTTCATACATGTTGGCATCATAAAGGTAGCGTATGGTAATATCCAAGGAGGGGATGATTCAATGAAGTGTCAAGTGGCATACTTGCTATCGGCAGAGCGGTTGGGGGAGCGAGCCCATCTGGCAGTGGCAGGCTCACGTGGCTGACGTCACGAGGACGGTGGAACAATGTTATTTTCCTTGGTATATAAAGGGGCTGAGTGCACTTTTGTAGGGATTAGCAATTTGTATTCTCGTGAGCATTATAAAAAAAAAGATAAAATTTATTCTGAGAGAGAACTTGAAAGTGGTCGGTCAGACTTGTAAAAGAGTCATTTTTCCTTGGTCGGTCAAATCCGACCACGTTATGAAAAACTTCCATTCTTTGTGTCCATGGGCATATGTTGGATCAATTCCACCGAACCATGTTAGATCCTCTGTTTTTATCTGTGTTTCCCATTTCTTGCTAAGTTTGTAAATGCATATATAAACCATGTTTATAAGAGGTGGTATATCATGTTTCGGGTGTATATGTCATCTCTCTCACCGCAGCTGGAACTGAAGCTACTTCCGAGCCATCTCAGGTATGCATTCTTAGGAAACTCTTCTGAATTACCTGTGATGATTTCTTCTTCGCTAACATTGGAGCATGAAGATAAGGTTCTGAGAGTATTACGAGAACACAATAAAGCCATTGGCTGGACTATAGCAGACATTCGAGTCATTAGTCCATCATTTTGCATGCATAAAATTTCGATGAACGACGAGTACAAAGCCACAGTGGAGCATCAACGGAGACTAAATCCAATCATAAAGGAGGTTGTGAAGAAAGAAATTATCAAATGGTTAGATGCCGACATCATCTATCCCATATTTGACAGCACGTGGGTGAGTCCTATGCAATGTGTACCAAAGGAATGAGGAATAATTGTAGTAAAAAATGAAAAGAATGAGTTGATTCCAATAAGAATGATAACTGGATGGCGAGTATGCATGGACTACAGGAAGCTGAACAAAGTAACAAGGAAAGATCATTTTCCGCTGCCATTCATTGACTAGATGTTAGACAGATTAGCGGGACATGAGTTCTATTATTTTCTGGATGGATATTCGGGGTATAATCAGATTTCCATCAATTACTGAGATAGATTGCCATCAATGGATATTCGGGGTACAATCAGAAGAAAACCACTTTTACATGTATGTATGGTACTTTTGCTTTCCGCAGGATGCCATTTGGACTATGCAATGCTCCTGCCACATTTCAACGTTGCATGGTGGCCATATTCTCAGACATGTTGGAACAAAGTATGGAAGATTTCATGGATGATTTTTCTGTGTTTGGAGACTCGTTCGACATCTGCTTGCAAAATCTGGAAAAAGGTGTTACAAAGATCTGAAGATACCAACCTGGTACTCAATTGAGAGAAATGTCATTTCATGGTACATGAAGGTATTGTCCTGGGACATCAGATCTCACAAAAGGGAATCGAGGTAGATAAAGCAAAGATTGAGACAATTGAAAAACTACCTCCACCAACCACCATCAAAGGGATTCAGAGTTTTCTCAGACATGCAGACTTTTACAGAAGATTTATCAAAGGCTTCTCCAAGATTGCTAAACCTCTGTGCAACCTTCTGGAGAAAGATATGCCTTTCAACTTCACCAAAAAATGCCACGAAGCTTTTGAGATCTTAAAACAAAAGCAACTTCAAGAAAAAATGGAAGCAACTTCAAGAAGACGAGTTGTAAATATCTGTGTGTTTTGTGGTACTAGTGTTGGTTCTAAGCCAGAGTTCGTTGAGGCAGTACATGAATTGGGTAGATTCATAGCTAAAAGGAATATGCACTTAATATACGGCGGGGGCAATCTTGGACTAATGGGGATCGTTCCAATGGCTGTACAGGAAGGAGGTAGTCAAATTCTGGGAATCATCCCAAAACCTTTGGCAAAGGAGAATCTTATAGGACCATCAAATGGAAAGGAACTTATCGTACCAGGTATGCCTAAAGGACTAGTAGAAATGATTAAACGTGCTGATGCTTTTATTGCTTTGCCATATGGCTTAGGCACGATGGAGGAAATTTTTTCAGTGCTATCTTGGGCGAGCTTGAACATACACTAGAAAACAATTGGACTGTTTAACGTTGATAGATTTTATGATTTTCTTTGTGTGTTTCTTGATGATGCCCAGAGAAATGGGTTCGTGTCAAAACCTGTAAAAGAAATCCTTTTCACTGCCAGAACTGCCCATAATTTAATTGACCAATGATTAGTGGTAAATCTATCACTATTTCACACTCATTCAACCTAATATTTTGTATAGTTTCTTGAGTTTTGTCAACGTTTTGATGTGTTTTGTGTTATTTTGTAGATAAATAAAGTTTCAGGACATTCTGGAGGTGATTTGGGCCAAAACAGTGAAAATTGGACGAAAAGGGCATTTTGGTAATTTCCTGTGTCGCGACGCCAGACCTTCAGCGTCGCGACGCCTAACGTGCGCCGAACAGTGCTAACGTGCGCCGGGTCCCCAAATCAGAATCTGAGAAAAGTTTGACTTTGCTACGTGCGCCGTGTCACGTGTCATCATTAAAGTAGTAATTATGATCTACATTTTCTAAGGGACGACTATCAGAAGGTCAGAGAGACATTTGCGTGAAGCAACCACGTCGTTTGGGTGGTACGAGAGACCTACTGACCCGAGCATGTGACGGTGAAGAGATCGATCACATTGGGCGCCGAGGAAACTAATGCAGTTTGGTGAAGAGATGAGTAACCCAAAACCGACCAGCATCTTCCTCACCATTATAGTTCCCAGCACGAACTCACAAACTCGTTGGAACTGAGAACTAGGGGACATATATTGATGGTGATTTTTGAACCTAAGAGTCGCCAGTAACTCAGAGAGAGAATAAGGGGAAACTTTCATTTTAATGTACGAAGGCTGAGGACATTAAAAAGGGGAATCCGGCCCAGCAGAGAGGTAGGGCTCGGTCCTCATTTTCTGACCGACCCGAGGAGGATAGATATTCGAGGAACTAGGGTGATCGAGGTCCTCGGGTCCGACCCAATCAAGTAAGTCAGTATAACAAGACGACCATTGTTTCAGCCGTCCGACCTAGTAGGATAGGTCGGGATAGTACTGATGAGGATGAGGTATAATGGTGCAAGCACAACCTGAAGACGTCCGCTACCCATAAAGACTTTGACATAATTGGAGCAACTTGCAGGGTTATCCTCTGACACACGCCACCGCGTGAACAGGTTCATACATGTTGGCATCATAAAGGTAGCGTATGGTAATATCCAAGGAGGGGATGATTCAATGAAGTGTCAAGTGGCATACTTGCTATCGGCAGAGCGGTTGGGGGAGCGAGCCCATCTGGCAGTGGCAGGCTCACGTGGCTGACGTCACGAGGACGGTGGAACAATGTTATTTTCCTTGGTATATAAAGGGGCTGAGTGCACTTTTGTAGGGATTAGCAATTTGTATTCTCGTGAGCATTATAAAAAAAAAAGATAAAATTTATTCTGAGAGAGAACTTGAAAGTGGTCGGTCAGACTTGTAAAAGAGTCATTTTTCCTTGGTCGGTCAAATCCGACCACGTTATAAAAAACTTCCATTCTTTGTGTCCATGGGCATATGTTGGATCAATTCCACCGAACCATGTTAGATCCTCTGTTTTTATCTGTGTTTCCCATTTCTTGCTAAGTTTGTTTTTGGTTCTCAACAAACCAAACAAATTCACAGTTTGGGGAGGATTGTTCGAGGAGTGAACTCCCAGATTTACTCCTAGAACGAAAATCAGCCGTCAACACAATCTAATCACGGCCTTATATGATCGAAAAACCATAAAGCAAGAGTTCAACAGTGTTCCTTGGATAAACTTTTGTGGATTATGATGATTGATTCTTTATAAATAAAAGGAAGTTTGTTTCCTTTACTAATTATTTCTCCATTGTGGTGGTAGATTATTGAGAAAATGAAGCACCCATGGGGAGGCAAAGTCTTTTGCTTGAGGAGGACACTGACAGGCCCTTAGTAGAGTTGATGAGTTGAACTGCTGATAGTGGAAAATGTATCTGAAAAGGCAACGACATCTGCAACTCTGTAGATGATCTCTAAGGTTCAAGTTATCCTTTCACTGGCTGATTCAAGTTAAAAAAAACTTCATTGCTTTTTTTTTTTTTTTTTTTTTTTATTCAAGACAGCTTGAAAATTGCATTTCTTTCACTATATGAATTAACAGTAGATCTTCATAGCTCCTGGGGTACTTGAAAACCAGGCATTCTGCAACTCTTCTTGTCCTTTCATGGCAAAAACAATTTGCTCATTATAGATAGTCAAGGCAAAATCAGTTACATTAGCAAGTCCTACTTTTCCAACAAGTCCTACTTTGATGCAGTTTACTACTTGATTGGCTCATAATACCTGTGGCTCTCTTCTCCTGTAAAAGAAGATACTGGATTATTTATTATATTGTACCTTTAAGTAAATCATGTAGTGGGAGTATTGTGTACCGGATACGACTCTATATAAACCATGTTTATAAGAGGTGGTATATCATGTTTCGGGTGTATATGTCATCTCTCTCACAATAGTTGTGGGACCCAGCTGTTGTGAGAGAGATGACATATACACCCGAAACATAATATAATTTTCCTGTTTATAGAGGAATACTGGTAAAGAATTGAACTGCTCCATGATTATTTCAGCTGCTTCTTGGTTGCGAGCTGATGCCGCTTGGTAATCCACTTATTTAGCACAACTCACACAAGGTGCTACAGAGTTTCATCACAGTTGCAGTTATTTAGTGTGGGATAGATGAAATTACTCCATATAATAAAATCAAAAGAAAAATCTTATATCATTAGCTGCGACTTAAGTCTTTCTCGATGTCAATAGTACAATTTATTCTCATTTTCTCATCGAAATATTTAGAAGTCTACATTATACATACTCAGATTATGTTAAACGTATTTTTCTCATATTCTCGTTAATTGGTACCACAACCGCTTTCAAATTAACATTTTAAATTATTTAGGTTCAACAAGAGACTAATTATTTGAGAGGAAAAATGTAAGATATGCCTCTGATAATTTTTTAAATTAAATTACTTTTGATTCAATTATCTTTTTAGTTTTATATAAAACTAGTGTGTGCCCGTGCCTACCGCATAATGTTACAGAATGTACAGAGAGATTGAGATTCTGTTAATTAATTTGTTTATAATGAAATATTTTTATTTTCCATTAATAAATGATTTTATTCTTCAATTTATTTGGTAGTTTTCATTTTCCATTAATAAATGATTTTATTCTTTAATTTATTTGGTAGTTTTCATTTTCCATTACTAATGATTTTATTCTTTAATTTATTTGGTAGTCATTTTTATAAAGATTCTATAATGAAAGGATTTTTTATCAGTCATTAGATTATAATGAAATGATCTGAGCCACTAATTAAGCCACATAAGGATAGCTTTTGGATATATTATATCTCTTAATCCTAACCATCCGTTACACTCTTTTTCCCCACACCATTGTGCTTTATAATATATAAAATATTTAAAATTTTACAAAAAAAAAAGAAAAGAAAAAGAATTTAAAATCTAATATTTATTGATTATTCCATTTTATTTTAGTCCAAGTCGACCATGAATATATATCTATATTCATTATAAAAAACACATAATACATATATTTTTTTTTATAATTAATTGTTTGAATCTTAGGGATGTGATGAATTTATATTCGAGCTTTATAATAGTGTAATTACATCTGTGATATTTTTATATATAAATAAATTTTCATCTTAAAAAAAAAAAGTCGGCCATCAACTTATCTATCTATCGATCTCTATCCATTCTCCAATCTCGAAGATATCACAGAGGGGGAAAATACTTTTTATATCACCACAAATTAATACTAAATAATAATTTCAAAAAGAAAAACATTTAATTAATTAATTTACAAACATGGGCTGCAGCTGATATGAATTACACATAAGCAAGCAGCAGCGAGGCGATAGAAAGAAATCAAAGAAAAGGGAGACCAAACTGTGAGAAAACAGAGGAAGCAAAATGCTGGGCACTTTATTTAGGAGAACAGCTTCGGTACTGAAGAGAAACTCAATCCAGACAAGAGCCTTGTGTTTGGGGGTCCTTCCTGATGGCGTGGACAGAAACTCAGAGGCATTTGTAAGAAACTCCCAGGTCATGCAAGGATTGGTCTCTGAACTCAAATCCCACATCGACAAAGTAAATATATATATATTTGTTTGGTTCCTGTCATTTTGTATTGCTTTGTGTAGTTGAATGGTGTGTTGATGTCATTTTGGTTGTGGGTTTTTGTTGGGTTTTAAGGTTCTTGATGGAGGAGGTGCATCGGCTGTGCAGAGAAACAGGAGAAGGAACAAGCTTTTGCCTAGAGAGAGAATTGATCGCCTCATTGACACCGGTTCTTCATTTCTTGAGCTTTCTCAGGTTTTGTGTTGCGTCATTGCAGTAATTATTATTGATTTGTTGTGTTGCAGGTGCTGAATTGTAGGTGGAAAAACTTGAATTTTAGGGTATTTGAACTGGGGTGACTAAGGGCTTTAAGTTCATGTTGATAAGATTTCGCCAATTTCAAACTTGGGTAAAAAATAATTTCATTACACTGAAAGTAAAAAAAAACTGGTTGTGCCATCTATGTGGGGATCTTTGCTAGGAATTGAATCACTTGTTTTGCTTAAACTGCTATAATTGTATTGTTGGGGTGTAAGTTTTACTTTCAAAAATGGGATAAGTTTGTAAGTAAAATTTTATAATTGGTTTAAACCCGGGGATAGTTGTAAGTCTGTTGATTGACGCAATGACAGAAATTTGTTTAATGATGTTTTTACTTTTTTGGATTTGTTGTTAATATTAGTTCCCCTAATGCTAGGGGCTGAATATATGCATTTTCTTTTCCGTGGAAGCATCCAGGGAATTAGGAGTAACTATTTGCCTTAGCCCTTTGTGTTATCACAATGATGCAATTTGGAATATACTAACACATGATGAAAGATTTGAAGAACAGAATTATGAATCCTATGATCTAGCTAATAAATATATTTTGATGCAAGGGCTGATTTGTATTTTGAAACCCTCTGGTCTATTTAGGTTAAGCAGACCATTGACATTATTAGCACTTAGTATGAACACGAAGACAAGCTTGCATTGTTGCCTTATGCTAGAAACATTTCATGTCAAATGACGATGTACTAGTTCTTATTCTTAGTTGATTGAACCAGATATATTGATTGTTGTTTTTGATGCTGCAGTCTCTTATAATATATACTGTATATAAAGCTTGCAGGACATGAATTATATGAAGAACCCTTACCATCTGGTGGGATAATAACTGGAATCGGCCCAGTGCATGGACGGCTTTGCATGCTTGTTGCTAACGACCCTACTGTTAAAGGAGGAACATATTACCCCATCACTGTTAAGAAGCATCTTAGGGCACAAGAAATTGCCGCACAATGCAAATTACCGTGCATATATCTTGTAGACAGTGGAGGTGCTTTCCTTCCCAAGCAGGCAGAAGTGTTCCCTGACAAGGAAAATTTTGGAAGAATTTTCTATAATCAAGCCCTAATGTCGGCTGAAGGCATCCCTCAAATTGCATTAGTACTAGGTTCCTGCACTGCTGGAGGTGCTTATATTCCTGCAATGGCTGATGAAAGTGTTATGGTAAAGGGAAACGGTACCATTTTTCTAGCCGGACCACCACTTGTAAAGGTTAGTTCTGGACTTTCTGATGTGCCAAATCAATTTTTGCAGTAATTCCTAGATCAGTTCCACAATTTCTTTGTATTCTTTATGGCTTTTATGATATCGTGCATCATATACACTTGCATATCAGTTTATGTCAGTGTGCATGCATATAATATCTACTATTCATATGTCATATTTATGTTTGTAATTATAAATAATATCTAAAGGAGAACTTTCAGTAGGCTGCTACTGGAGAGGAAGTCTCTGCAGAGGATTTGGGAGGTGCTGCTGTGCATTGTAAGACATCAGGAGTTTCGGATTATTTTGCTCAAGGTATTGCTTTGGTCATGTGGTGTTTTCCACATATTCTATGTGCAACACTAACACTTCTGAAGTTAATGTTATCTTTGCTGTGTCTAGTGGTGGCAAAACGAATCAACGAATCGAATTTATATCGAATCCTAAACGAATCGAATCAAAATATGAATATTCGATTCGTTTTTCAAACCCGTATTCGCTTTAAAGCAAATCGAATCGAACGAATAAACGAATCTTGACCCAAATTGCCACCCCTAGCTGTGTCCTTTGTTTCCATGACTATTTATGTATATGCATTTATATTTGTTAGATGAACTGCATGGACTTTCTATTGGAAGGAGTATTGTGAAGAACTTGCACATGGCTGGAAGACGGGGAATAATGGATGGGTTTCAGTGTCAAAATCCTGAATATAAAGAACCTTTATATGGCGTAAAAGAGCTTCGTTCCATTGCACCAGCAGACCTCAAGCAGTCCTTTGATATTCGATCAGTTATTGCTCGCATTGTTGATGGAAGTGAATTTGATGAATTCAAGAAATTGTATGGCACTGTGAGGACACTTAAGCACACTTGAGTTTTAAATCAATCGTGTTACATTCTAATGTCTATGAGTTTGTAACTCCAGTTGGATTTGCATCTTTGCAGACACTTGTGACAGGTTTTGCTAAAATCTTTGGTCAACCTGTGGGAATTATTGGAAACAACGGGATTTTATTCAATGAATCTGCTCTAAAAGGGACCCATTTCATCGAACTTTGCACTCAACGGAAAATTCCGTTGGTTTTTCTTCAGAATATTACTGGATTCATGGTATTTGATCCTTTCTTCTCTATCCATTGATCTGTTAATGAAGCTTCCAACATACTCATATCTTGTATTATAAGGAGAGGTGAAATCAAACCAAATGTTGTAAGACATGAATGAGCCTGATTGTTCAAGTTTCTTCAAATCCTTTTTTTTCCCAGTAGTTGATGATCATGCTTCCCTTTTAAATGATGCCAAGTAATTAAGATGGTAGATCATAAAAGTTATAGAAACCTGGAACCATAATAGTTGTTTGTCTCTTAGGTTGGCTCAAGATCTGAGGCAAATGGTATAGCAAAGTCTGGAGCGAAAATGGTGATGGCGGTTTCTTGTGCTAAGGTCAGTAATGGAAATTTGTGCAATTTAGATTGTTCTGTTTTTAGTAAGAAAGATTTGCAGATAAAATACAAGGGAAATATGAAAGAGGAAGATAATTATCTTTGGACCTTTTCTAATCATTCCTTGTACAGGTACCAAAAATTACAATAATTGTTGGTGGAAGTTTTGGTGCTGGAAATTATGCAATGTGTGGGCGTGCATATAGTCCCAATTTCATGTTTCTTTGGCCAAATGCCAGAATATCTGTGATGGGCGGTGCTCAGGTAGCCTCTCCTTTCAATATTTTATTGCGCGTAGATTTATTTAGTCATCAATCTAACTATTTCGATAAATGCTTTGTGCTTGTTGTGAACAATCTACAAGATGCTGGTTCTTGTCTGAGTTAGGGTATTTATTTATTTCATTGTCAATATTCAGGCTGCTGGTGTGCTGTCTCAAATAGAAAAGGCCAACAAGAAAAAACAAAGAATTGAGGTTGGCTTTATTTCCCTGCTAAAAAAAAAGGATATTATTTTATTTTCATTCGGAAACAGCAAAGTGTGTGGTTACATGTGTCCATGCGTGAACTTGTATGACAGTGGACAAAGGAAGAAGAGGAAATATTCAAGGGAAAGGTTATAGAGGCTTATGAAAGAGAAGGAAACGCTTATTACTCCACAGCAAGACTCTGGGATGACGGTATCATCGACCCAGCTGACACAAGAGATATCATAGGGTTCAGCATTTGTGCTTCCTTGAACCGCCCTTTCGAAGATACCAACTATGGTGTATTTAGAATGTAACAAAGGGGGCAAAAAAAGAAAAAAAGAGAGAGAGAGAATGTGATTCCATAGGTTCTCTGCAGGCAAATGGTTGCTTTCAATAATCATACCAAATGTATTTCTTAACATTTTGTTATGCATTTATGTGAACAATAAGACTCTTGCTGGAATTTCCAAGGCTTCAACAAGCCTCAGTAATTGATGATGCATCTGATGTCCAGAACCTGATTAATGTTTCAGATTTTCCTTCAATCTGTTGGTTCATTTTGCACCTATTATACTTTTTTGATTCATTTTCCTCTGCTTGATGTTTGATTGAAATAGATAAAAAGACTTTTTGATAAGAGAATACTCAAAATTCTAACTTCATTAAAGTTTTTTTAAAATTAAATTATTTACCATATCCTTACTTTATTTCATAACCTTATTCTATTTAATTAAAATAAATAAATAATTGTTTAGAAGATTTTTTAATAGCCAAGTTTGGTTTGACACCTATATTAATAAGCATTAATGCGTTACAGTAGCAAGGCGCCCGTGGCCTAATGGATAAGGCGTCTGACTTCTAATCAGGCGATTGTGGGTTCGAGTCCCACCGGGCGTGTCTAATAATCTTTTTAAAATTAGGTAACAAACAGTCAGAAAGTTATGACTTCTGTTTCTTCATCATCTTCTTTTGTTTTGTGGGCATTTTCTTTTTCCTTTTTCCTCGATTTTTATTAGGGAAAATGACATTTGCGTTTTTGCTTTTTCCCTTATTATTATATATCTTAGTTTATGTTATTTTATTTTGGAGGATGGACTTCGATATAATAATAAGTTTATTCTCTTTTTACGTCAAAATAAGAATAAGATTATGTATATATTGAATCCTCCCTGAAACTTACATCATTAATTTCATTTTGGTTGGTTAGAAAGTTGAGGGAGGCAAAAGAGAAGAAAATAATTTGTTGCAGGGACATAACCCATTTTCCATTTTCTGTCGTTGAGTATGAAAAGATTCTAGCTCTATCAAGTACCAGCCAAAATGACTTTAGAATGCTTTGGTTTTGTTTGTTGGATCACAATGTTTGAATCTATATTGCTGAAATTTTAGGTAATTGACTTGTTTCTATCTATTTAAGCTTTGAAAAGTGAGATCTTAAAGATGCCGCCTTGATTAGGTAATACCGTAATAGAGCTTCTGTTCATGTGCTTGGAGTCTGAAATTTTTTCGTGTTAATTAATCAATGTACATAACATTAACAAAGAACTAGAAAAGCTATTCGGATTGGTGTTCGGCGCGTCAATTTCTCATGTATTTTCCCTATAAATATATGTGTATAATATTTTGTTATGAATAAAATTTATAGTTTATTCGATATACTTTCTTTTATATAGTAAAGGCGTAAAATACTTTAAATGATTTAGTTACAATGTAGTTGCAAAAACATCGCAACTGATATTGAGAAATATTATAACAGTATCATTCTTGAACTATTCCCAGTCAAAGTTTATATTTTTGGTCAGTAAGTAAACCTGGAAGACCGGTACATGTCATATATCGGAATATTTGATTTCGGTGGTTTATCCCAGTGAATTACGAGTCTAAGGAGACTCGTATAAACGTGTAGGTGTTCATGGTGGATGAACATTGAACGACTCACTGAAGATTCCTAATAGACAGTACGTTAACGTCAATAGGAATCTTCTCGAGTTGAGTAACGTATTGATCCTTGGACTTGAGATACCACGATAGATATATGAGTTATCCTTCACATTTTGATGGCAGACGCGTCTCCGATCTTTTAAGGTTAGACATCCGCCTGTTCATTGGGTGTAGACAGATGTTCAGGATATCCAGTGATGTATTCAGAGAGGATGCATCGGTCATGTGTACATGATTTATGTGTCCACTTCATGAGATTGCGATCTATCAAATCCATGATCGTGGTACACTCGGAAGTGAATTTTGAGTGTTATTGAGACATTTCAGATCTATACGTCAATGAGATTATATAACATCCCCGATCCGAGAGATGTTACCGGTAGAGAATAGGCCGTACTATCCCCTGAGCCACTGACTTTCTAACTGTGAAACTCATCTCATGTATAAACTCATGCACGAGACCGTTGCCCAACTTATCATCATAAATGCATAATGTTTTTTTAACTAAATACTCAAATTCATTTCGCATCTTAACTTTAATAATGAACACTTATAACTCTTTTACATGTGTATACTTTACTAAACCAATTATATATTACATGATATCTTCTGACACTGACTGTACTGAATAATGACTCGACCTGGTGGACCAAACCCTATAGTGACTGCCATCAGTATCCATCCTCTCGAGCTCGTCCTCTGGGAATACCTGCAAAACAAAGAAATTGAGAGTGAGGGGTTATACCGTTTGTACGATCTAAGTGAATGGACGATTTAAAACGAAAACTGAAATACTATTATAAAAATATTTGGTTCTAAACCAAAATTCTACTAGGAAACAGTCTTATATAAAAACTTTTTTCTTGTCTGAAAACGCTGAAATCTTTTTCTGAAAATCTTGTCTGAAATCTCTTTCGTAAAACTTATCTTTTATGAAAGTCTCTTATCAATCTGTTGTTTCTGAAAACTTTTCTTTCTAGAAAATTTCTCTCTGGAAAACTAACTCTGGAATCTGTATCTGAAAATTATTTCTGAAAACGGATCTCTGTCTCTGAAAACCTGACGTATGGGGGCGTTACGTATCGCCGTCCCCCCATACGCCTAACTAGAGCCAGGAGTGCAAATCCATGACTTTGGGGCGTTACGTATCGCTGTCTCCCAAAGCATGCCACTCTTGTCCCTGAAATTAGTGGTATTGGGGCGTTACGTATCGCCGTCCCCAAGCCACTGAACTAGAACTGGGGAGCAGATCTATGCTATTCTCCAAGCTCTGAAACTAGGATCTATGGGCATTTATCATTCCTAGTCTTGAACTAGGATCTGAGGGTGTTACGTATCATCGTCCCCCCAGTCCTCTACATGTGCACATGTCATCCGTCAATTCCATATCTAAATCAAGTTACATACTGAGGTAGGTTTTTCCCCCATGCCTCGAAAACATAAAAACCCAAGCTTTTAAATTACCTTTATAAAACATTCCTTAAACATACTCTTTCATGAAATAACTGTGATAAAACCGGCTAACGCCCTAAGTGCGTAAAAATAAGTCTGATATTTAAAACAACATAATGTAAAAAGATCAACTTAAGGAAAAGGGTGTCCACTCACTGGTTTGAAATTTGGCTGGTGCTAGCCACTCATCGAAAGAAATTGCGGTTCCTGCGATGATCTATAATTGAGAAACTCAATTAGAATATAAGTCGTGGAATATGCTTCGGAACTAGGTTAAATTTATCCATTTGAACACTTATTATCGCTTCAAGACGTATGATACTTATATTATGATGTAATGTGTGTATGCAAGCTGATACGAGACCCTTAGGGTGGCCTCTAACACACTAGGGTGAAACTGGGATGAATTAAAAATAATTTGGGGAAATATTTGGTCAAGCGTCATGACGCAGGGCCTTGCGCGTCGCGACGCGCATCATTCCATATGCATATCTGGGAAAATATCTAGTACGCGTCGCGACGCAAGGACTTGCGCGTCGCGATGCGAACCAATCCAAAAATGTATATGCCTAACTTTTCCAGCACGCGTCGCGACACAGACTCCTTGGGCGTCGCGATGCGCACCTGTTTTACAGGTTTCTAAACTTGCTTATTCAAATCTATCTTACCCAAATGCATTACCAATGCTTTCATATTAAAACCAATACACAATCCATCTCATTACATCAACTTTACATATTCTAAACTATCATTTTATCATCAAACAACTCTTTAATCTCATTATCTTTGTTTTTAACGACACCCTTAACATTTTCAAAATTTGAGCACTTAACTCTACATTCAATTTCATTACTTATCAATCACTAACATGCAATCCCTAACATGCCAATAGCCCTACTCTATCATCATGCTTTCAAAATCTTACAATCCAAGTTTGGGTCAAGTTTCTTTACCTCAATCTTTTAGATTTTTCTCTTCATTTTTCAAGCCTTCAATGGTTGCCAATTTCCTCTTAGCTTGGTATGTGCGGGTTGGTATTTGTCTCTTCCTCTTTTCTCATTCTTTATTCTTCTTATTCTTCTTCTTCTTTCTTCTTCCTCTCCTTCGTTTCTCTCTCTTTTTTCTTCCAAGGTTTAGGGATTTGTAAATAGTATCCCTTATATATATAGTAGGGACCCATTTGGCTAATTTTTAACATTTTAGTTTGAAAACAAATTAGAAATTTTGAGAGAAGTGTGGAGTTTTCTAGATGGGTCCGGAGTTACTATTCATCCAAAACTTTGAGTCATATTTTTGACATATTTCGGGTTCGAATTTGGAAATATGTTCAACGCAGAGGTTGTAGGTCTTAATATCATATTTTCGACGATATAAAATTCATAAAAATCAGAGTTCGTATGAGAAATTTATGGCCCAAATACCATGGGCTATCCGGAGTGGTACATCGTACAATCTCGTATCGGAACTTCGAGGAATATACTGATTGTCCCCAATGTCATTTCATGAGTGTATATGTGTCCATACATAATTTATGTTATGCGACACTCGTCTTGTAACGTAACAGTAGTCGAGATTACTGGTCGTTATAAATTCTCCCCCATTAAATAGGATTGGTCCTTGAATCCCTTCTGGGACTTAACTCGTAGATTTGTCTTGGTCGAGGATATTTATGTCTCTGCTGACCGGCGTGATCACACACGTATAACGCAAGCACACGCATCATTCAAGTAGTATAAAATGTATCGATACCACGATGACTTAATACCTAAGCTATTAATTTATGAAGCCAAATATTTACAAGTATCTAATGGATTGGTTGTTTGATTGGATGGTGATTTTAAACTTAAAACAAGTAAATAAAATAGCGCGAAAGTAAATGAAAGGAAAAATCAATATTATTAAACTATCCAGGGTTGTGAATTCTTCCAATCTCTTTTAAAGATGAAGTGATTATCTCACGTTTGTGCAATATAACGGTTTATTAACCTGGAACACGAATTTATGCAAAATCCTCTTCCGATGGTCAGATGCAAATACCCAGTATAACCCAATTAATCATATTCCTCTGTCAACCAAGTTATCTGAATTCAATAAGATTCAGTTCCAATTATGGCTACCATCGCCCGACAGGTATATTCATATCTTGTAAGGAAATCTATTAAGGGTTATATATCCTTAAGGGAGATCGTGGGCTATTGAGTCTAAGGCTGAAACCTAAAATCTCTTTTCCAAGTTCATTTTAAGTTTACCAAATCAATCTTATTAATGGCTAGTTAACAAGAAGCATTAAGCTTAAGGCTCAATAAATAAACATTTATATTACCCAAACCGTAAAATTGTTGGGAAGCGGCCGCGAGTGCGCATCGAAAAATAAAATTATTATGCCGCTTTCCCTTTGCCCAAGATCCATTTGTTTTTATTATTGTACAAGCCTAGGCATGTTACTATATATTCTAAGCATAAAACTCATAAAACATGCAAAGAGCATAAACCTAAATATGCTAACTATCATAAGAACTCTAATTAAAATAAAGAAAAAAAAAGACTTACTTGAACCGTAGACTCCTCCAGTCCTCCCTCCAATCTACAAGCTTTTCTCGAACTCAGCAAGCTCTTCCACGTTCCAAAGAGCCACCCAAGTGTGTGGCCTCCAAAGATGCACACACCAAAGCCAAAACTCAACGGCAAGACTACGCCTTGAGTGCACATGTATTTTGCCCTTGGTGCTAGCCTAGGCAAATACCTCAAAACTTTTAACTCGAGGTTCCAATAGTCAATTAGACTTAAGGATCCTCAAAATCAGTGGCTTACTCTTAAAACTTTAGAGTTGCTCACTTATATAAACCCAAGATTTGAAAGGTTTGGTGCAAAAATTTGTGAAGAATTCTTTGGGTTTATATAGTGCTCCAAAGACAAGAAAATTAATTAAGAATCCGATGTGGGATAAAAGTCAATTTAATCTTAGCTATTAGATCTTAATTTAGTGGTTTAATGAGATTATAAAACCCTAATAAGAGTTTGGGCCGAATTGGAATTCAAAACAAATAACAAAAATAATAATAAAAAATTTACTATTCACGCGGTACTATTCACGATGTATTATTCACATGAATAATATTTTTTTTTAATTTCAATTCCCAAAGTACCCCTATCGTCATTCACCAATCCCTAAGCCATTATGGAACCTCATAAATGATCTGTTTAAAAATTAAACATATTGAACCATTTATGAACAATTCCTACAACAATCATATATGCTGTTAAATATGTATTGTGCACTGTTAACCATTGATTTCGACTTTGTTGTGTGTGACCTTTTGGGTTCCCCTCAAGTTGGACATGAAATGAATCGTGATAATTTAATCGAACATAAATTATCCTCCGATCAGATGGTCGTTCGATTTCAATGACCAAGGTTGACATCTAGCAACATGCCAAGGCCCCCAAATGAGAATGAAATATATATATACCCATTTTGTATGCGATTTACATATGATACGGTCCTTCACCTCACTATATCCCCATCTATTGACCTAGGGTACAGAAAGTGTCTACCCATATGGTCAAATGTATGATGTTGATAGTGTCATGAATCATGCTAACCCAAGAATCTCACATGATTCTTCCGCTATGGCCACAGTCTCAAGCACTGATCACACATATCAACCTGCGAACTGGAATACTACTCTTATACGAAAATATTATCCGAGAGAGTGGCGATTCTCTGTTGTATCTTTACAAACTTCATATGTTTCAAAAAATGACCCAATCATACCCTTATGACAGGATCTTTTGAACCGGGGAAGGAGAATGTCAAAGTTATTTGATCCACACATAAGATTGTAAAGACCTCAAGTCTAAGGACTAGTCATACAATCGATACATGAAAGTTCTCATAGACACATGGGATAAACACTCTTATAAGAAAATATTATCCGAGAGAGTGGCGATTCTTTGTTTTATCTTTACAAACTTCATGTGTTTCAACAAATGACTCAATCATACCCTTATGACCGGATCTTTTGAACCTGGGAAGGAGAATGCCAAAGTTATTTGATCCACACATAAGATTGTAAAGACCTCAAGTCTAAGAACTAGTCATATAATCGATACATGAAAGTTCTCATAGACACATGGGATAAACACTCCATGTGAAAACTTTCGGCGGTCAGTTCGATGGACACGAGAAACTCATGCATCCATGTGATACACCAAGCGGACGGATCTCCACTAGTAGCCTATGAGATCGGCTACCCCACTTAAGGGCGGATCATATCATCATGCTAGTCTCTCCGCTTTGTGAACGCCCAGATTGTCCACAAAACTATGACTAGGAACATTTAAGAGTAATGATTCTCATAAGGCATGGAAGCTATCGTCTTATTACTCCAAGGGCTTTATTACAGTGTTGATGATTCATATAAGTTATGTAAGACACGTATAATAAAGATTGCCATTTTATTAATTAATGAAAATATTACAAATACATGTACATATAGCCCATCCACAAGTTGGGTATATGGCATATCCCTAATAATCTCCCACTTGCACTATAGCCAATTAGTATAAATCTGGACACCATACTCTCGGGTGTGCCTATCATGCTTTTGTTGAGTCAGCCCTTTAGTCAGAGAATCTGCAAGATTATCTTCTGTGGGTATTTTCTCTATAATAACTTCTTTTCTCTCAACAATCTCCCTGATAAGATGAAATCACCTGAGTACATGCTTGGATTTCTGGTGGGACCTTGGTTCATTTGATTGAGCAATGGCGCATGTGTTGTCATAGTACATCGTGATGCCATTCTTTATCGCGGGAAACACTTCCAGTTTCGTGATGTACTTCTTTATCTAGACTGTTTCTTTAGCTGCCTCAGATGCTGCAATATACTCGGCTTCAGTGGTGGAGTCCGCTGTAGTTGACTGCTTTGAGCTTTTTTAACTGATAGCACCGCCATTCAAAGTAAACAGATATCCTGTTTGTGATCTGCTGTCATCCCTATCGGTCTGAAAGCTCGCATCACAGTAACCAATGACTTTCATCTCAGAACAGTCTCCGTATGTCAAAAACACATAATTAGTTCTTCTTAGATACTTGAGGATTATTTTGACAGCTGCCCAGTGTTGCTCACCAGGATTTGCATGATACCTGCTCGTTATGCTAAGAGCATAAGAGACCTCAGGTCTTGTACATAGCATGGCGTACATGATCGATCCTATTGCTGAAGCATAAGGGATCCTACTCATACGCTCTCTATCTGAAGGAGTATGTGGACATTCCTCCTTAGATAATTTGATTCCATGACAAGTAGGTAAATTACCTCTTTTGGAATCTTCCATTTTGAATCTTTTCAAAACTTTATCTATGTACGTAGATTGAGAAAGTCCTAACAACCTCTTAGATCTATCACGGTAGATCTTAATGCCGAGGATGTAGGCTATTTCTCCCAAATCTTTCATGGAGAAATTCTGAGATAATCATTGCTTGGTGGCTTGCATCATGGGAATATCATTCCCGGTGATTAATATGTCTTCGACATATAATACAAGAAATACAACAGCACTCCCACTACTTTTCCTGTAAACACAATGCTCGTCTACATTTTTGATGAAGTCAAATTCTTTGATTGTCTCATCAAATCGTATATTCCAACTTCTGGAGGCTTTCTTGAGTCCATAAATGGATCCTTTAAGCTTGCATACTTTATTATGATCATCCTTAGATGCAAACCCCTCAGGTTGTGTCATATAGACTTCATCTAGGAGGTTCTCATTAAGGAAAGTTGTTTTGACATCCATCTGCCAAATCTCATAATCAAAGTGTGCAGCTAGTGCCATTAAAATTCAAATGGACTTTATCATTGTAACATGCGAGAAGGTTTCCTCATAGTCAATTCCTTGGATTTGTCTATAACATTTCGCCACCAACCTAGCCTTATAGGTTTGGATGTTGCCTTCTGCATCAGTTTTACGCTTGTAAATCCACTTGCAGCCTATGGGTTTTATCCCTTCAGGTGCATCTACCAAGTCACAGACTTGATTCTGATAAATAGAGTCTATTTCAGATTTCATGGCTTCAAGCCACTTGAATGAATCAATATCACGCATTGCTTCGTCATAACTGGTGGGATCGTCATTATCAATGACCTGATCATGTTCCTCATCAATATGGAAACCATATCTTTCAGGCTCATGTCTTTCCCTACCAGACCTTCTAAGTTCATAACCTTGTGGTTGTTCCGTCGCTGCCCTTTTGAGGGGCCTGGGGTTTAGTATCGAGGTCAAGTATACTCCCACTATATTTCTTGAGAAGGAATTCATTCTCTAGAAATTTAGCATTCGTGAGACAAATATTCTTTGTTCATTTGGGACGTAGAACACGTATGCTCTTGAGTTCAAGGCATATCCTACAAACTTACATTTAACTGCCCTATCATCCAATTTTTTAGTTTGTGTGAGCTTGACATATGAGTCACATCCCCAAACTCTTAGATAACTAAGACTTGGACATTTCCCAGACCATAACTCATATAGTGTTTGACTAACAGTCTTGGAAGGAACTTGGTTTAGTAGTAGTGTTGCAGTTTCTAAAGCAAGACCCCAAAATGAAAGAGGTAGATCTGTGCCTGGCATCATTGATCGGACCATATCTAATAATGTCTGATTTCTCCTTTCGGAGACCCCATTATGCTGTGGAGTTCCCGGAGGAGTCCACTGGGAAACAATGTCATTTTCTCTCAAGTAATCTTGAAATTCGTTGCTTAAGTATTCACCATCTCGGTCAGACCTTAGCGACTTAATAATTTTATTAAGCTGGTAATCTACTTCAGCTTTGAAGTCTTTGAATTTCTCAAAGGCTTCAGATTTGTACCGCATAAGGTACACATACCCATATCGCGAATGATCATCGATAAAGGTAATGAAGTAGGAGAATCCACCTCTAGCGGTGACTGACATTGGTCCGCATACATCAGAGTGTATGAGTTCTAATGTCTCCGATGCACGCTGTCATTTACCTTTGAAGGGTAATTTGGTCATTTTACCAAGTAAACAAGACTCACAAGTTCCATAAGGTTTATATTTGAAGTGTAAGAAATACCCATCCTTATGTAGCTTAGTTAATCTTGTTTCATTGATATGACCTAAACGACTGTGCCATAGAAGTGATTCATTGAGATTATTCGAGTTAACGTTGTATATATTAGATGTTGAACATTCTTTGTTAGTTTGTAAGACATACATACCATTATTCAAAATACCATCTCCATATTTTATTTCATTGAAATAAATAGAACATTCATTACAACTTATTAGGCATGAAAAGCCTTTATTACATAAAGAAGAAATTGAAATGATGTGCTTTACTAGAGAATGTACATAAACACAATCTTATAAGTCTAAAACTAAACCATTCGGCAAAACTAATGAATAAGTCCCCACGCACAATGCAACCGGTTTTGCTCCATTACCCATGCGTAAGTCAACCTCCCCATGACGGAGTCTCCTACTGTTTCTCAGGCCCTGCAGATTTTTACACAAGTGAGTCCCATAACCGGTGTCAAGCACCCAAGTAGAAGGTTCAGAGTTTTGAGAATATAGTTCAATCATATACAATATACCTGAAGCATTTGGCTTCTTGGCCTCTTGGGCTTCTCTAGCTTCATTGGCTTTCAAGGATCTGCAGTCTTTCTTCCAATGACCCTTCTTTCCACAAAAGAAACATTTCCCCTTTCCATTTTTCTTCTCCACCTTACCATTGGGCTTTAGGTGATCTGGAGCCTTGGCCTTGTCCTTATTTTTCTTTGGGCCTCGTGGCTTCAGGTCCGTACCCATAAGCATGACGGAGGTTTTAAGCTCCGGTTTCAAGTCCTTCTCTGTTTGCTTTATCAGATTGTGCAATTCTGCTAAAGTAGCTTCTTTATCAGACAGATGAAACTGCATAATAAAGTTAGAGAATTCTTTTGGTAAGGACTGAAGAATTAGATCCTGACATATCTCATGATCCATGATGAACCCGAGGTTGGCCAATTTTTCAATGTGGCCAATCATCTTAAGCACATGTCCACTAACAGATCCTTCCTTATACCTTGTTTGGAATAAGGCACATGACACTTGGAATCTCACGGTATGAACGGAAGTTGATACAACTCCTTCAAGTGAAAGATGATGGTTTGAGCATCCATATTTTCGTGAGCTTTCTGAAGTTCGTCCGACATAGAGCCAAGCATTATGCAAACTGCTTGCTCATCATCATCGACATGTTTCTTCCAAGCATCGAATGTATTTTGGTCAGCATCTTCTGCGGGTTCAGGGGGAAATGGTCTTTCAAGAACAAAGAAAATCTTTTCTTGTTGTAAAACAATTTTAAGGTTTCTAAACCAGTCATTGTAGTTGTCCCATTTGAGCTTATGCTCATCAAAGATGGAACGAAGTGATAATCTGTTTGCCATTTGAATTTTTGTGAAATATTTTAACCCACATGTTAAGAGATAATATTAAAATTAGGAATATATTTTCATTAATGTTTCATAATAACACGGGCTTTTAATATTATGAATTCGCTCCCACTTAATTGTTTTAAAATTTTAAGCAAATCGTATCAACCCCAATATGATGGATTTCTTGTGGGCAAGGATCCCATTATCATCATTTTATAACTCCGACTAGGGCCGGTCGTTATAAAATACGATAATTAGGTAGGTTCCCAACCAATTTATGATATAAATCACAATTCCTTGATCATTGGGTTGGGCAATCAAACATGCCATAACTTATGCTAGTCCTTGTAGACACCCAATCTTTGCCACTAAGTTATAAGACCACGCCTAAGGGTCACTGCGTCTTATGACTCAGAAAAGTCAAACCATTATCAATAGTACGATTTAGGGACAAATTGGTATTGGTCAGTCTGGTAAAGCCTACCAATACGGTTTAAGCCCTTTAGGTCTATACTTTACAATGGGAGGCAAATTTTAGACTTAAATTATTATTGAGGATTTTAGCAAGTTTAAGTGAATAACTGTCAAATGGATTCCTCCATTGAAAATTCCCCAGAGGGAGGGTGGAGCGAACTCTCTTAAATACTCTTAACTCTTAGTCTCTTATCGCCTTGGTGACAGGAATAAACAATAGATCCTCTAAATTAGTCCAACACTTTAAATATGCTTTAAGGTAAGCTTTGAGTAAATGATTATCTAGATGTCTTCACAGCTTTTCCTTTTGACTATAAAAGGTAGTGAGTGAAGGAAGACATCAAATCATTATCTAACTCTAATAATACCTTTGGTTAAATTAACTTTAGTTTGGAAAGTTTTTTTAACGCCTTGGTCCCACCCCACTTGTATCTTTTATAATGTCTTTTATTATAAACAAGTGATTTATATTTATTAGCCTTAAAGGTAATAAATCTATAAGTTCATCACATAATAATTACTTAGCTAAGGGATAAGCAATACACTCTCTATTTCTTAGAAAATCTCTAGATGCTTCCACCCTAAAATAATCATGCCAATTCTAATCATACATAGAATCATCAAGCATATGAGTTTTAATATGTTGGAATTATTTTAGGCATTAAATAACTTTGATTAATATTTAATTATGATATTGCATTTTATTTTATTCAAATAAATTTACTATTCACATTTTTCTGCAGACACGTGAACTTTAAATGCAATTTCATAATTCAAATCTTAACCAAATCATGCAAAACTTGTGCCTAAAAATAAGTTCCTAGTGTTAGCTTTCCAACGAGCTTTTAAACACCCAATTTAGAGTTCAAATGAGTGAGAACTAATCAAAATTAAAACGGCGCGCTGATACCACTGTTGGGAAGCGGCCGCGAGTGCGCAGCGGAAAATAAAATTATTAGGCCGCTTTCCCTTTGCCCAATACCCATTTGTTTTGATTATTTTACAAGCCTAGGCATGTTACTATATATTTTAAGCATAAAACTCATAAAACATGCAAAGAACATAAACTTAAACATGCTAACTATCATAAGAACTCTAATTAAAATAAAGAAAGAAAAAGACTTACTTGAACCGTAGACTCCTCCAGTCCTCCCTCCAATCTACAAGCTTTTATCGAACTCAGCAAGCTCTTCCACGTTCCAAAGAGCCACCCAAGTGTGTGGCCTCCAAAGATGCACACACCAAAGCCAAAACTCAACGGCAAGACTACGCCTTGAGTGCACGGGTATTTTGCCCTTGGTGCTAGCCTAGGCAAATACCTCAAAACTTTTAACTCGAGGTTCCACTAGTCACTTAGACTTAAGGATCCTCAAAATCAGTGACTTACTCTTAAAACTTTAGATTTGCTCACTTATATAAACCCAAGATTTGAAAGGTTTGGTGCAAAAATTTGTGAAGAATTCTTTGGGTTTATATAGTGCTCCAAAAACAAGAAAATTAATTAAGAATCCGATGTGGGATAAAAGCCAATTTAATCTTAGCCATTGGATCTTAATTTAGTGGTTTAATGAGATTATAAAACCCTAATAAGAGTTTGGGCCGAATTGGAATTCAAAACAAATAACAAATTTTTTTTTACTATTCCACAGTACTATTCACGCGGTACTATTCACATGAATAGTATTTTTTAATTCTAATTTCCAAAGTGCCCCTATCGTCATTCACTAATCCCTAAGCCACTATGGAACCTCATAAATGATCTGTTCAATAATTAAACATATTGAACCATTTATGAACAATTCCTACAGCAATCATATATGCTGTTAAATATGTACTGTGCACTGTTAACCATTGATTTCGACTTTGTTGTGTGTGACCTTTTGGGTTCCCCTCAAGTTGGACATGAAATGAATCGTGATAATTAAATCGAACATAAATTATCCTCCGATCCGATGGTCATTCGATTTCAATGACCAAGGTTGACATCTAGCAACATGCCAAGGCCCCCAAATGAGAAGGAATATATATATATACCCATTATGTATGCGATTTACATATGATATGGTCCTTCGCCTCACTGTATCCCCACCTATTGACCTAGGGTACAGAAAGTGTCTACCCATATGGTCAAAGGTATGATGTTGATAGTGTCATGAATCGTGCTAACCCAAGAATCTCACATGATTCTTCCGCTGTGGCCACAGTCTCAAGTATTGATCACACATATCAACCCGCGAACTGGAATACTACTCTTATAAGAAAATATTATCTGAGAGAGTGGCGATTCTTTGTTTTATTTTTACAAACTTCATGTGTTTCAACAAATGACCCAATCATACCCTTATGACCGGATCTTTTGAACATAGGAATGAGAATGCCAAAGTTATTTGATCCACACATAAGATTGTAAAGACCTCAAGTCTAAGAACTAGTCATACAATCGATACATGAAAGTTCTCATAGACACATGGGATAAACACTCCATGTGAAAACTTTCGGCGGTCAGTTCGATGGACAGGAGAAACTCATGCATCAATGTGATACACCAAGCGGACGGATCTCCGCTAGTAGCCTATGAGATCGGCTACCCCACTTAAGGGCGGATCATATCATCATGCTAGTCTCTCCGCTTTGTGAACGCCCAGATTGTCCACAAAACTATGACTAAGAACATTTAAGAGTAATGATTCTCATAAGGCGTGGAATCTATCGTCTTATTACTCCAAGGGCTTTATTACAGTGTTGATGATTCATATAAGTTATGTAAGACACGTATAATAAAGATTGTCATTTTATTAATTAATGAAAATATTACAAATACATGTACATATAGCCCATCCACAAGTTGGGTATAGGGCATATCCCTAACAAAAATAACCCCTTATAAACCGGTGATATTGAATTCATCACAACCCCAGATAACAGATTTAGTTACAACACATATATAGGACTAGTAAAAACTTAAATAAAGTAAATGACATAAAGTAAAAGCTGGAAATTAAAAAGGTAAATAAAACAATAAAAAAATGTTGGGGGTTAGAGGATCCACTTTTTTACTTCTATTTTAGATATCTCCCTTATTATAATATATTAACTTTGCATGATAATTATCAACCAACCATATAAGCGATATACTGATTAAGTCAAATTTGTAATTAATTCCAATCGACCATAAAGGCGGTATCCAATTTAGTTAGGTTAAAATCAATTTAATTAAGTCCAACCGACCATAAAGGCGGTATCCCATTAAGTCAGATTTTAAATATTTTATATATTATAATTAAGGGAGATTAATCTAAATATTAGTAATAAAAGCTTAACATTTTACCCCAGCAAAAAAGAGTTACCTCCTCATACTAAACAGTAAAAATAAAAACTGAAAAGTAAAATAAAAACTATTGCGTAAAGTAAATAAAATAAAATGCAGAAAACTATAAATAAACAAACAAGATACAATATTCTTAGTATTCTTAAGGAATTCCCCAGAAGAAAGTATGAATTTTCCTTCTGAATTCAGCTTCTATTTATAGCCAAAAATCTGCCCGCGCGTCGCGACGCGCCGTTGATTCGATGAGATCATGACATGTGGCGTCGGCAGCTGAATTATTGCTTCGGCGTCGCGACGTGTAGGTGCTTGGCATCGCGACGCGTGCACAGTAAATGTCGGCAGCATGAGATGATGACACGTGTCCGGTGCACGTTGGCGAGACTAATGTGATATTGACACGTGGCAGACGCATGTTAGCATGTGCGCATGATAGCATGTTTCTTTGATTTTGACACGTGTTCGGCGCACGTTAGCAGCGCATGATAGCAGGTGGCGCATTTTAGCAAGTGACGCATTTTAACAGGAAATTTATATTTTTGCCCTTTTCATCCGATTTTCGATGTTTTAGCCTCAAATTACTTCCAAAGTGTCCTGTTATTTTATTTATCTACAAAATAACACAAAACACATCAAAATATTCACAAAACACAAGAAACTATACAAAATATTAAGTAAAATGGAAGGTAAATACCGATATATTTACCACTTATCACACCCCCAAACCTAACATTTTGCTAATCCTCGATCAAAACAACAAAATAAAGTGCAATAAATAAATTTAAAAAAAATTAAACTAAGCCACTTTCGTAGGGATCAAGGTTGCATTTAACGTATGCAACAAGCCTTTAAACCCCTTGGTGTCCCTAGTGGACGAGTTGTAGTCTCGTGAGGGCTTACAACAACGATAGCCACAAACGTCAATATAATGCACACAAAAGCAAAAAGATAATAAAACTAATGCACATAAAAGCAAAAAAGACGAGAGAAAAGAGAATAAATAAGTTAGTGACTCAGTGACTCCCAAACCTGTTAGCTTTAGGGCACTAGGTGTTAAGACACCCTTAAAGACTTAATTACTCAGATTTCAGATATATATATATATATATATATATATATATATATATATATATTATAACATCTTCAATCAATGTAGCGAGCTTTGGGTCAGTGACTCCAAAACCAGTTGGCTTTAGGACACTAGGTGTTAAAACACCCCTACAAACTTAATTACTCGGATCTTAGATGTTTTTTTTTAATTCCAAAGCTTTTTTTAGATGCTTCCTCCAATTAAACTAGAGTACTGAATATTACAAAACTTTTCAATTACAACTCATGTCCGTATGTTACCATGCATATTGATAATACCTGTCAACTAAGCATATGAAGATCTAATTTAATCAGTTTTATAAAGAATTCACAAATTAAATGATTCAAAAGGAAATAAACAAAAATTAACTTGTTACGAAATAGGTTGAGATACGTCTCAGGAGTGGAAATTCCTTCCACAACCATCTCACACCAATTTCAATAAAACACAAAAACAAAATATTTTTTTAATTTTTATAAAAGTTTTTTAATTTTTTTGAATATTTTTAAAATTTTTTGACTAAAAATAACACAATAAAAACAAGATACTAGTCAACTATTCCCCTCCCCCAAACCTAATTGAGACATTGTCCCCAATGTCTTAAAAGTAGAAGAAAAGTTTAGAAAATAATACATGGTTAGCTGAAATTCTACATCGAAAATGAAAATTAAAGGTTAAGATCCAGATTTATCTGACGCTTCTTACCTCGATCATTATCAGACTAGTTTATCTTGGAAAGGATATGGTCAATTTGGGGTTAAAAGGGTCAGATTTGGTCAATTAAATCATGTGCAGTTCTGGCAGTGAAAATGATTTCTTTTACAGGTTTTGACACGAACCCATTTCTCTGGGCATCATCAAGAAACACACAAAGAAAATCATAAAATCTATCAACGTTAAACAGTCCAATTGGTTTCTAGTGTATGTTCAAGTTCGCCCAAGATAGCACTATAAAAATTTCCTCCATCGTTCCTAAGCCACCTGGCAAAGCAATTAAAGCATCATCACATTTAATCATTTCTACCAGTCCTTTAGATATACCTGGTACGATAAGTTCCTCTCCATTTGATGGTCCTATAAGATTCGCCTCTGCCAAAGGTTTTGGGATGATTCCCAGAACTTGACTACCTCCTTCCTATACAGCCCTTGAAACGATCCCCATTAGTACAAGATTGCCCCCGCCGTATATTAAGTGCATATTCCTTTTAGCTATGAATCTACCCAATTCTTGTGCTGCCTCAACGAACTCTGGCTTAGAACCAACACTAGTACCGTAAAAC
Source organism: Zanthoxylum bungeanum (assembly GCA_019454045.1). Taxonomy (NCBI): domain Eukaryota; kingdom Viridiplantae; phylum Streptophyta; class Magnoliopsida; order Sapindales; family Rutaceae; genus Zanthoxylum; species Zanthoxylum bungeanum. The sequence goes on along the minus strand of SKCR01026040.1, from coordinate 45,620 downwards.
ACACAGATATTTACAACTCGTCTTCTTGAAGTTGCTTCCATTTTTTTTCCCTCAACTCTGGACGTCTTCAAGAGTGCAATGACGAGCTGAATTTATAGAACCTGAAAAATGGTGAGTAATAATAGCACTAATACTTGCCAAATGACAATTATTAGCTAAATAGTAAAATATATCGTGAAAGTCAAAAAGTCTGGATCCTGTTGGAGAAAAGAAAATAACAAAACAAATCACAATTATTAGATAAATACAAAGAGAATAATATTTACAAGAAATAACGGCTTGAATGACGTCTATACGTCAGGGACAAGATTCTCATCCAATTTTCTTATAAATTGGAAAACATGGTCTTTTAGAGTCAGATTCCCGAGACTTAAATGTTGTCTTTCTTTTCGAAATTGTGTATATAACATGTGAATTGTGTGATGCACATATCCACTGGAATGCATCTCAAGAGTCTTAGATTTGTCATCCAAAGACTCCTTACTCAAGTCATCCCTAATGAATTTAATTTTATCTTCACAATTATCAGACATCATTCCTAAAGAACGACAACGAGTATTACATGTCATGCGTGCACATTTATAGCAAACACCCATTCTTTTAGCTATTCTCTTTTTAGCATAGGTGCTTCTTCCTAAACCAGACAAATATGAAATAAAAGAGTCATAAGACTCACCTGCCAATCGGACGCGTGCTTCAATAATCCAACGAATGTCATTAGGAATACATTTGATCATCAAAAGTCTCATTCGTTCCATGCGAGCTTTGTAGACTTTCATCAGAGAGTTTTGAGGGAGAGAAGGAAATTACTTGTGAAGATTTACGAGAACGTCTTCCATCCTGAAATATGACTTTACCTACACAAATTAAACACACCAAATCTTAATATATACACAAAGTGCATGGGTTGCCTCCCTGCTAGCGCTAAGTTTAACGTCGTCAGCTAGACATGACTGCCCGAACGTTAGGCTGGATCTGAAAGTGTGACACTTTCTTTTTGTCGCTCAAAAGATTCTCCCAGTAGTGCTTGACACGCTGGCTGTTTACCCTGAATGTATTGTTGGATTTGGGGTTGCATATTTCAACAACTCCATAGGGTAACACCTGAGTAATCACAAATTAACCTGACCACTTTGATTTCAGCTTTCCAGGGAAAAGTTTAAACCGTGAATCGTATAACAACACTTGCTGCCTTGGCTTCAGTTGTCTGCGCACTATTTTTTTATCATGCCATTTCTTTGTCTTTTCTTTGTACAGTTTGGCATTCTCATAAGCATGTAGGCAAAATTCCTCCAATTCGTTGAGTTGGTGGAGCCGTTTTTCTCCCATTGCTTGTAGATCAAGATTTAACTTCCTTAGTGCCCAGTACACTTTGTGTTCAAGCTCTACTGGCAGATGGCACGCTTTCCCAAACACCATTCGATATGGGGACATACCGATGAGTGTCTTGTAAGCTTTTTGATATGCTCATAATGCATCATCCAGTTTTTCAAACCAGTCATTCCTTGTTGATCCAACGGTTCTCTCCAGGATTCTTTTGATCTCCCTATTTGAAACTTCAACTTGTCCATTTGATTGTGGATGGTTGGCAGTGTCAACTTTATGAGTAACTCCGTATTTGGATAGAAGTGAATCGAAATATCTGTTGCATAAATATGTGCCTCCATCACTGATAATCGCCTGAGGTGTTCCGAAGCGAGTGAAAATATTCTTTTTAAGGAATTTTATCACCACTTTTGAATCATTTGATGGCAGTGAAATTGCTTCAACAAATTTGGAGACGTAGTCTATTGCAACTAGTATGTACAGGTTTCCAAATGATGGAACAAAGGGTCCAATAAAATCAATCCCCCATACATCAAATATCTCCACTTCCAGAATATTTTACAGAGATCCTTCATTTTTCCTCGAAATATTTCCCGTTCTCTCACACCTGTCACATTGTAGTTTTATTCCCACTTAAGTGTCCGCCGTATGGTGATGAATGACAATGCTGCAGAACACTATTGATTTCCCCTTGTGGAACACATCGTCTCAGTAATTATTCAGCACATCGTTTAAACAGGTACGGCTCATCCCAGATATAGTGCTTGACTTCTTTGAAGAACTTCTTTCGTTGCTGATGTGTCCATTCCAACGGCCATTTTCCCGATACTATGTAGTTTACATAGTCAGCATACCAAGGTACATCATGTTGTTTCATGGCAAACAACTGTTCATCTGGAAAAGTTTCTTTGATTGGCAGTTCGTTGCCAGCTGTTTCTCCATTCTAGAGCCTCGATAAATGATCTGCCACTTGGTTTTCAGTTCTTTTCCTATCTCGGATCTCCACGTCAAATTCTTGCAGCAGAAGCACCCAATGGATCAATCTAGGTTTGGCATCTTTCTTTGCGATCAGATATTTGATTGCTGAATGATCTGTGTAGACCACCACTTTGAGACCCAGTAGATAAGAGCGGAATTTATCAAAAGTAAATACAACTGCAAGCAACGTTTTTTTAGTGGTTGTGTAGTTGAGTTGAGCTTCATTCAGAGTCTTGGTGGTATAGTAAATGGTATGGAAAAATTTTACTTTGCGTTGTCCCAAAACTGCACCTACAACAAAGTCACTAGCATCGTATATCACCTCAAATGGAAAGGTCCAGTCCGGTGCTACTATGATGGGGTAGCGACCAACTTATGTTTTAAGATCTTAAAAGCTTCGTGGCATTTTTTGGTGAAGTTGAAAGACACATCTTTCTCCAGAAGGTTGCACAGAGGTTTAGCAATCTTGGAGAAGCCTTTGATAAATCTTCTGTAAAAGTCTGCATGTCCGAGAAAACTCTGAATCCCTTTGACGGTGGTTGGTGGAGGTAGTTTTTCAATTGTCTCAATCTTTGTTTTATCTACCTCGATTCCCTTTTGTGAGATCTGATGTCCCAGGACAATACCTTCATGTACCATGAAGTGACATTTCTCCCAATTGAGTACCATGTTGATATTTTCATATCTTTGTAACATATTTTTCCAGATTTTGCAAGCAGTGGTCGAACGAGTCTCCAAACACAGAAAAATCATCCATAAAAACTTCCATACTTTGTTCCAGCATGTCTGAGAAGATGTCCATCATGCAACGTTGAAATGTGGCAGGAGCATTGCATAGTCCAAATGGCATCATGCGGAAAGCAAAAGTACCATACGGACATGTAAAAGTGGTTTTCTTCTAATTGTACCCCGAATATCCATTGATGGCAATCTATCTCAGTAATTGATGGCAATCTGATTGTACCCCGAATATCCGTCCAGAAAACAATAGAACTCATGTCCCGCCAATCTGTCTAACATCTGGTCAATGAATGGCAGCGGAAAATGATCTTTCCTTGTTACTTTGTTCAGCTTCCTGTAGTCCATGCATACTCGCCATCCAGTCACCATTCTTGTTGGAATCAACTCGTTCTTTTCATTTTTTACTACAGTTATTCCTCATTTCTTTGGCACACATTGCATAGGACTCACCCACGTGCTGTCAGATATGGGATAGATGATGTCGACATCTAACCATTTGATAATTTCTTTCTTCACAACCTCATTTATGATTGAATTTAGTCTCCGTTGATGCTCCACTGTGGCTTTGTACTCGTCATTCATCAGAATTTTATGCATGCAAAATGATGGACTAATGACTCGAATGTCTGCTATAGTCTAGCCAATGGCTTTCTTGTGTTCTCGTAATACTCTCAGAACCTTATCTTCATGCTCCAATATTAGCGGAGAAGAAATAATCACAGGTAATTCAGAAGAGTTTCCTAAGAATGCATACATGTGATGGCTCAGAAGTAGCTTCAGTTCCATCTGCGGTGGTTCTTCAATCGAGGGCTTGATTCGCTCCTTTTTCGGTAGTTCCAAACTTTTCACATGTGGTGTTGATTTGAAGCGAAAGAGTCTGTCAAGATAGTTGATACATTCCAAAATTTCATCATCTAACTCACTGTCAGTCATGTTGGCGATGCAAGTTTCAAGTTTATCCATGGGAAGTTACACTGCATAAGTATCCCGGATGTGTTGGAGTTTGCTAAGGTCCCAAGGATCAATAAACAAACATGAAACACATGTGAATACATACGAGGGAATTGCGGAATACTCACATCGATCGTTTGAGCGACGCGGCAATGAACAAAACTCGAACTTCTGCCCATTGGACTGCTCTACAGTGAACACTGTCACAGCTCACTGGTTTCGGCCATGGATGTATTCGTCAAGCTCCAAGCTTCGTCAAACGATTCCCGGCTCATGGGTGGACTTCCCTATCACCTTCGCATGTCTCTCGGAGTGCTAGCTCTCTTGATTTTTGCCACAAAAACCAAGCACTTGCTTCCCTCTTGCTCACGGTTTTTGAGCTGAAAAACAGAAGAGAAAAAGCCCTCAATGGGCGTGAGAGATGGAGAAGAAAATGGAGGAGAGAGAGAGATAAATGTGTTAATTAAAATTGGTAATTGATTTCTAAAATCAAATACACAATTTAGGTTCCAAAAGTCAAGGCAATTAATGCCCACAAATGCCAACCACACACATCACTCAATCACATCAATCACAAGTTGTCAAGTCACATCACTCAAAGTGACAAGTGATTTGACGCTTGATTTGACTTGTGTGCCGCACTCGAATTTGAAATGCGAATGGGCTCGTAAACAATCCCGGGCTCGGGTTCGCTAATTCCAAATTAATGAATTTTCCGTTGCGACGTAATTAAATGATTATGCCTAACGAAATCACTATTCACGTCGCTAACGAATTAATTCTAAATTAACTCGTTCGCCCGAATTAAAATCTAATTTTCTTTCTATTTTCTTATTAATCCCAGATTAATTAAAGTGCGAGTCATACGTCATCGGTGAATCTTCGGGAAGTAACCCATGAGATCCCCGAATATGTTGGCAGTAAATTCGGTCGTCGGACTATCCGAACACGTAAGTACCTCGTACTACGTTTTACCGATTTACAAGACAAGGTTGGCTTATAGCAAAACGTCATGCCTACCCAATTCTCTAGAAATATCCTTACAGGAATAAAGGATCTATATCAGACGTAGTATACATAGTATTGAGTATGACGATCCAGTATTGGATGATCATATGCAAGGCCTGGGGATGGTACAGTGTCTGCCCCGTACGAAGCATATATCGGATGACGAGCAACTAGTCTCTTTAATATCGGATAATCATGACCAAGTCATATTATCTCGATGGTTGCAACCCTTTAGAGAACCAGTTTTATATCCCTACGCGATCATCATCTCCATATGACTGGAGTGACACTTCTGTCTTGACATCACACCCAACACACTACGATTCTCAATATACCCAGCATTGGTGTACACAGAACCTGTTAAAGTCCTGGACGACTGAAACCAATGTATATTGATTGTCGCAAGTATTAACGGTGCAAGTCTCAGGTTAAGACCAAATACACCTACCCTGATTTCGGACTTCCATAGACACATAGTCATACTACCAATGGAATTCCGAGGGGGTCTATCCAGAGCGAAGTTGTTTCCCGTACCATCGGTAAAACACAACCTTCTATTACACTTGCATGAGTATCATATACCAAAATATATGAGAACTATGTCGTTGTGCCCTCACAAAGCGCACAGGTGTAATACTAGTCTTTTACACATTCATCGATGTCCAATCTCGATAATGCTCTGACTATGGATATTTAATGATTTATCCTTCGTGGACTGATACTGTCTCATATCATTCTCAATCCAGAAACAAATCACAAGGACCTCCTATCATTTATATATCTTGGTGATCTAATCACAAATGATAAGAGTGCAATCTTATTTGTCACATAGTTAATTTGTACAACAACACCATGATCTGTACAAATAAGGACGCTATGGGTTATAATTGTCCAACAATCTCCCACTTGGCCTATAGCCAGTCACTCGAGTGTCTTACACCCGAACTATGTACGGTTGGCTCAAGCTGCTGAGAAAAGGCTTTCGTCAGCGGATTTGCATGATTATCATCTGATGCGATTTATTCGATCATCACATCGCCACGATGTATGATCCGAACGAATCAGATCAATATCGAAGTATATATCTGGATCGTTGATGAGACCATTAATTCTTTAGCCTGTGCTCATGCCTAGCTCAGCTGCTAACAGAATTATATCTAATCTAATTAGATTTATTATCGACCAGAAGGCTTCTATTGCCGCCTCAGCTGCATCAATAACCCGCATTTATTGTTCATTCGGTAACAGTATCTTGCTTGGAAGATTTCCAGCTCACTGTTCCGTTATTCAAACTGTATAGTACCGTTTGCGACTTTTAGTCGTTTAATCGGTTTAGGAAACTTGCTACAGTGATCCCAGTCACTTCAAGTTCTCATTCTCCACAGATTAAGACAGCATCCTTAGATCTCTAAGATACTAACGGATGTTCTTAACATCAATCCAATGACTATCACTTAGATTGGCCCGATTGTGAATCCATATGCTCAAAGCGTATGAGACACCAGGTCACGTACATTTTTCAATGTACGATTTCTCGGAGAGTTTCAACAACTTTAAATCTTTCCCAGAAGATCTTTATTCCTTGAATAAAGGTTGTTTCTCCCAAGAATTCCACGGAGAATTTTCTCGAAAGCCAAGCTTTCACCGATTGTTTTATGGGAATATCATTTCCAAGAAATGACATATTATCATTATTTTATAGGACAGCCACTGTCAGTGCGCTCCCACTAACCCTCTTATATACACAAGAATCATTTCGTTTTGAATTAAATCATAAACTATTATGATTATATCAAAACGATAATTCCATGAACCTAATGCTTGCTTCAATCCAAACATGGATTGAACAACCTGCAAACCTTGTTTGCTTGTTTAGGTACGACAAAACCGACAGGATGTTGTAAACATCCTCCGAAAGGTTTCCTTTTCAGGAAAGCGATTTTCCCGTTAAGCTGACATATTTCATAAATGAAACATGCAGCGTTAGCAAGCATTATCCAAATGGATTTACTGTGGCAACAGGTAAAATATTGAATCGAAATCAACACAATGTTGATAACGATACCTTTCCGCTACAAGCCTAGCTTTGTAAGTTGGTATGTTGCCTTACATGTATGTCTTCCTTGAAGACTTATAAAGTACCAATAGGCACAATGCCTTGCGGTACATCAACTAGTATCCAAACTAAGTTGATATACATGGAATCCATTTCGGAATCATGACACTTTGTCATAATTAGGGAGTCGATACCTTGTATCACTTCCTCATACGTAGTCAGTTGGTATACCTCAATAAGATAGACATCTTTATGAGGTGAGATCAGAAACCCATACCCCAGGTTGTTTTCTGACTCTCTCCGACTTACGTAATTCTTGTGTATTCGAAGATTACTGGTATAGTTTCATCCTTGATGAACCATTATGTTCCATTAGGAATCGGTGCCTAGAATAATATTACTCCGATTTTCATCGAGTTTTACTGTCCTCCCACTTACCACTGCATATCGGTATTCCTCTTAGGAAAACCGCATGGCGAGCAACAATCTAATTATTCTCTTGTGAGTTGTATAAGTACTATACTTATGGTATCCCTAGGATAACCTACATTTGGCACTTATCCAATTTGGGTTCTAGTTTGGTATCATCCAAACATATGCCCAGCATACCCAAATATCAGGAATGAGAAGCCTAGTTTCTTTCCTGTTCATATCTAATATGAAATCTGTCAAACAGATTATTATGGAACCTTATTCAAAATAAGTTCTTGCACTGTTTAAAGCTTATCCGTTAAAGGAAATGGTAGCTCTGAGCGACTCATGATTAACCTTATCATGTCCAACAAAATTCGGTTACTCAGTTCGGACACACCGTCAAACTGACGTGTTCCGGGAGGAGTCCTCATTTGAAAGAATAATATACTCTTTCAAGTATACTAGAAACTTATTGCTTAAGTATTTTCCATTACGGTCTTACCGTGACGGTTTAATACTTTAGCCGATCTGTTTGTCTATTTCGTGTCGAAACTTTAAAAGTTTTCGATTTGTGTTTCAATAGGAAACACATAACCATAACGCGATACCACATCCGTAAAGGTCACGAAATATTCATATTTACCTCTAGCCTAGCTATACATGGGCCCACTGGCTTCACTATGAACTAGACTAACAGATCAGTGGCATTTACACTTTTACCAAGTAAATAGTGTTTTAGGCACTTTGCCCAATAAACTAGATTCGTAGACTTTATTTGATTGGAATCAAACGTGTCCTAGTACCCACTCTCCGAAAGAGTGGATATACGATTCTTGTTTAATTGTGTCCCAGACAACAATGCCACAAATTAGTTTCTTCTGATCAAATCAGTCCGAGCTATTTGTTTGTCATATTATATTTATGAGATTTATTTATATTCAAAATATAAATGTTTTTATTCACATCTAATGTGTTTATCTGAATATCATCTTTATATAATGAAACACTTTATTGTTCTAAAATATAAAGGTTCACCCGCAGCGGGTTAAACACTGATATAGAGATAATGTTTCTAGTCAAACTAGTTACATTATAACAGTCTCCTAATTTAAGTACACACCCGAAGGTAGTTCATAAACTTAGGTATCTACGGTTAAAACAGCGACTTTCGTCCCGTTTCCAATCCGCAGATTAAATCTCAATTGAAGTCAGTATCCTGCTCATAGCAAATTCTGAACATCAATATATATTTATATCACACTAAGTATCTAAAATCCAATTTTAATACTAGTAGTGAATATATTTATGACAAATATATTTGAAGTCAGAGCCTTGCTCGTCTTCAATTCCTTCATGTCTGCTTTGTCCAAACGGCAGTCACGCTTCCGCGATCCCGTTTGCCACAATTAAGCAGACATTTTGGGATATGTGCTTTATCTTCCCAGAAGATTATAATGATTTTGCCTTTGCCCTTTTCAACACTCCATAAGCCTTTGGCCAAGCCTTGGCCTTCTAGAATATCGAAGTAAGGTGCGTCTTGCGCTACTTGCCTAATTGCAAACTTTGACTTTATCTCCTTGAGAATAATCATTAACTCTCCAAGAGTTATTTATTGCAATTTAGTACTTCTAAAATCTAAGTATAGATTTATGAAGATCCTTCAATTTCAGTATCATACTTTAAGGATCTAATCCTTAGTTCTGATTCAGAAATTAAGGAGTCTACTGCGACAAGCTTAACGGATTAAGCACTTAAGTTATCATCACATGATCTTCCAAAGATTATGCTCTACTGTTTGCTCAACTCCGGGCTTAGGCCTAATGTGTTATTTTATCAAATAAAGTAACTTATTAGTTTTTCCAGGACCATCCTGAAATCTATTCCCAATTTGAAAATTAAACCATTTAAATACATTTTCCTTAGGATTATGTTTTAAATGTCAATCTTTCAATTTTATCTTGATTCTAATAGTCCAACTATTTAATCAACGATTTAGGTACTATTTATTATAATGATTACAATAGTCCAACTATTTAATCAACTATAATTTAATAGATTAAAATCAATTATATTGATTACTATAATCCAATTATAAAATCAACTATAAATGAATAGTTTGAATATAGTCCAACTATTTATTAAAACAACATTTAAATATTAGTCCAACTAACATTTAATTTATATGACGAATGATATTTGATTGAGCGCGTATGGCAAGTAATTAAACGAATATTGCAAATTCAATTCTTGCCTCCCACTATTTTTAAGCGAGCCTCTAACCCTCTGTCGAGTATTCGGGAAACCGTGTTTCCTAGTGGGCTAGGATCCCGTTAAATATCACACAATCTTGACTTTGGCCAACAAATTGTATGATAATTAACTAGGTAGATCTCTAAGATCAATTGGATCCAATCCAATTCCTAGATCCAGTAGGGGGACATCCAAGTCCGAAATATATATCTTATATATGCCAATACATCCAATGTATTACCTAACCTTTTTCCTCTGAATCAATTAAGCTTTGGCTTTGGCACAACAAACTTAGTGATCCCAGTCAAACGCGACCCATTGACCATGGCAAGCTTCGTAATCAATGTCGATGGACAATAAGTGGTCTTGACTTTGGCCAACAAACCACAACTTGGACAAGACACCAATATGTAACAAAGCCTTCGTGATTCAAACACATCCTCGACGGACAAATGCCTTGAATTTGGCCAACAAGCCAATGCCAGTCTCGGATCTTGAGTGAGAATCACTCAATGGAAGGAAAAACGCTTAATATTATTTGAGCGTTTTTCGCGTGCAAATTGGCAACCAATTTATTATCTTTGTTAAGGTCTCATCATCATACACCCTTAAACATGCATTTTAAACACATAATAAAGCGCGTATAAATAAAGTAATAATGATATGCGGATGGATACTTTACACATTGATCCTAGATCAAATCTCTCATTTTCTCTCTCCCGCTAGCACATGTATTACTTCTACCCGTTACACTACACTTCTAAAGAAACCTCATTTACATTGAGGGGAATAGGTGAGAAGAGAATACAAAGAATAAGGAGGTGATAAGGCTCGACATGCAGGTCCAATTTAATAAATCAAATTTATTACAACAATTTCTAAAATTACCCCACCCATCTAATATCCATCCGATATACATTATTCATGCATCGCAACCATGTATTCACACCAGCATGTTATCAATCAATCTAATCAAATTAATTAATCTGATAATTAGTGATCATCCAATGTTCAAACAACGATTTGATTTTGCTTGAGTCAAACTCGTTTTGCGAATAAGTACTCAAAGTACGAATTCTTGAATTAAATTAAACTACACAATTAAATCCAATTCAATTTGTATTTAATACTAATTCACTATTTAATTCCAAATTAAATATTACACTTTAATAATAAACCTTTTACGACTTAAATTCCAAATTTAATCGCAACGGGTCTCAAAGCCCGATTAACGTCCAACGTTTATTTAATTAAAGTCCAATGGGCTTTTAATTAATTTCTTAAGGCATGGACTTTTGGTCAACTCGGGTCGAACCCAATAACCAAAGTCCAATCCGGGAGTTACCCCATAAGCCTAGAAATCAATTTAGGCCCATTAGGCCCAATTAAACTTTAAAGATCCATTGGTCGCATTTGGGCTTTATGGAGCCCAATTGGATCCAACCAATTTAGCCTAAACCCAACTTAGTACAACCAAGCCCAATAAGCCCAATAACAACTTTCAAGCCCAATTTCACAAAATAGGCCCAATTCAATTAAATTGCCAAATTCCAAATTCTCAATTTAATTACCTAAAGTGCATTACACAATTAATTATCCAATTAACATTCCTAAAACATCAATTAGCCTAATTAATCAAGCTCTTCATCATTAAATCATGTCCAAAACAATTTAAAGAAAATCAAATCCAATTTCGAATTCAATCCAATCAAATCCAAATTAACATTAAATCATCATCCCAATTGATTCCAACTCATCCAATGAATCAAAAAATCAAAAATCACCCAGAATTAGGGCACACTTCCATTCGGCCAAGCCAATAAAAATTGGGGAAAAATGATCCAATTACAAATTCATGAAATTGATCCAATCAATCTTCAATTCAACATCAATTAAACATACAAAATCATACAATTTCATTTAAACATGCTCAAAATCAATTTACCCAATTTTAAGCCCTAAATTATTTTCATGCTTTTCCTTGCTCTGATACCATTGTTGGAGTTTGCTAAGGTCCCAAGGATATATAAAAAAGAAAAAAACACATGTGAATACATACGAGGGAGTTGCGGAATACTCACATTGATCGGTTGAGCGACGCGGCAACGAACAAAACTCGAACTTCTGACCATTGGACTGCTCGGCAGTGAGCACTTTCACAGCTCACTGGTTTCGGCCATGGATGTCTTCGTCAAGCTCCAAGCTTTGTCAAAGGATTCCCGGCTCATTGGTGGACTTCCCTATCACCTTCGCATGTCTCTCGGAGTGCTAGCTCTCTTGATTTTTGCCACAAAAACCAAGCACTTGCTTCTCTCTAGCTCACGGTTTTTGAGCTGAAAAACAGAATAGAAAAAGCCTTCCATGGGCATGAGAGGTGGAGAAGAAAATGGAGGAGAGAGAGAGAGATAAATGTGTTAATTAAAATTGGTAATTGATTTCTAAAATCAAATACACAATTTGGTTCCAAAAGTCAAGGCAATTAATGCCCACAAATGCCAACCACACACATCACTCAATCACATCAATCACAAGTTGTCAAGTCACATCACTCAAAGTGACAAGTGATTTGACGCTTGATGCGACTAGCAATTTGATGCTTGATTTGACTTGCGTGCCGCACTCGAATTCGAAATGCGAATGCGCTCGCAAATAATCTCGGGCTCGGGTTTGCTAATTCCAAATTAACGAATTTTCCGTTAAGACGTAATTAAATGATTATGCCTAGCGAAATCACTATTCACGTCGCTAACGAATTAATTCTAAATTAACTCGTTCGCCCGAATTAAAATCTAATTTTAACTCCGCGTCGAAATCCAATTTCATTTAATATATCTAATATATTAATTTATCGATTAATTCCAAATTAATTGTTCTCTCTCTTTAATGATATTTTATCCTAGATAAAATATCTCCGCAATTAATCCCAGATTAGTTTTCTTTCTCTCTTCTTATTAATCCCAGATTAATTAAAGTGCGAGTCATACGTCATCGGTGAATCTTCGGGAAACGACCAATGAGATCCCCGGATATGTTGACAGTAAATTCGGTCGTCGGACTATCCGAACACGTAAGTACCTCGTACTACATTTTACCGATTTACAAGACAAGGTTGGCTTATAGCAAAACGTCATGCCTACCCAATTCTCTAGAAATATCCTTACAGGAATAAAGGATCTATATCAGACGTAGTATACATAGTATTGCGTATGACGATCCAGTATCGGATGATCATATGCAAGGCCTGGGGATGGTACAGTGTCTGCCCCGTACGAAGCATATATCGGATGACGAGCAACTAGTCTCTTTAATATCGGATAATCATGACCAAGTCATATTATCTCGATGGTTGCAACCCTTTAGAGAACCAGTTTTATATCCCTACGCGATCATCATCTCCATATGACTGGAGTGACACTTCCGTCTTGACATCACACCCAACACACTATGATTCTCAATATACCCAGCATTGGCGTACATTGAACCTGTTAAAGTCATGGACGACCACAACCAAAGTATATTGATTGTCGCAAGTATTAGCGGTGCAAGTCTCAGGTTAAGACCAAATACACCTACCCTGATTTTGGACTTCCATAGACACATAGTCATACTACCAATGGAATTCTGAGGGGGTCTATCCAGAGCGAAGCTATTTCCCGTACCATCGGTAAAACACAACCTCCTATTACACTTGCATGAGTATCATATACCCAAATAGATGAGAACTATGTTGTTGTGCCCTCACAAAGCGCACATGTGTAATACTAGTCTTTTACGCATTCATCGATGTCCAATCTCGATAATGCTCTGACTAGGGATATTTAATGATTTATCCTTCGTGGACTGATACTGTCTCATATCATTCTCAATCCAGGAACAAATCACATGGACCTTCTATCATTTATATATCTTGGTGATCTAATCACAAATGATAAGAGTGCAATCTCCTTTATCACATAGTTAATTTGTACAACAACACCATGATCTGTACAAATAGTGATGATATGGGTCATAATTGTCCAACAGGATGATACTATCTATAACATCCATTCTGAAACATTCCTTCTCCTTTTCATCACTCGGGAATTTCATGGATTTGAAAACATTGAATGTAACTTCTTGGTCTTGCACTTTCATGGTTAGTTCTCCTTTTTGTACATCAATAACAGTTCGTTCTGTAGCCAAGAATGGTCTTCCGATGATGATAGGTACATCTTTGTTTTCTTCCATGTCAAGGATAATGAAATCTGCTAGGAGAATGAGCTTGTCGACTTTGACCAGCACATCTTCAACTACACCTCTCGGAAATATGAGTGTTCTAAGAGCAAGTTGCAGAGAGACTGAAGTGGGCATTGCTTCTCCAATCTGTAGTTTCCTGTAAATAAAAAAAGACATCAAATTAACACTAGCACCTAGATCACACAAAGCTTTACCGACGTAATGTTCTCATATGATGCATGGGATGGTGAAACTGCCAGGATCTTTGACTTTGGGGGAAGTTTCCTCTGAATGATGGTGCTGTATTCTTCTGTCAATGCTGTATCGTAATCTCTCAATCTCTGCTTTCGTGAGAAAATGACTTTCATGAATTTGACATAGCTAGGCATTTGTTCCAACGCTTTTACAAATGGAATGTTGATATGTAGCTTTTTGAAGACCTCCAAGAATCGAGCAAACTGTTTGTCCAGTTTATTTTTCGGGAGACGCTATGGAAAATATGGAGGTATAGTGAATCTTTCTCGATCATTTTCCTTTGCTTCTTTTTCCTCTATTTGTGGCTCTGTTTCTTTTGGAACTTCCTCAGTGGATGCCTTGATTCCAACATCTTTGTTGATTTCAGTACCATTTTTCAAAGTAATGGCTTGACATTGCTCCTTCCCTCGGTTCCTTGGATTTGGTTCTGTGTTGCTAGGAAGATTACCTGACGGTCTGTAACTCTGAGCATTGGTCAGTTGTCCTATTTAATTTTCCAGTGCCTTTATAGAAGCTGATTGGTTTTGAAACATAACATCGTATGTTGCTTAATGCTTTTTGAACATCTCTGCAATCCATTCTTTTATATTTGGTTCTTTATCATATTCCTGGCCTTTGTTTTGTTGTTGGAATCCGGGTGGTGGATTGTTCATTTGCCCTGAATTGTTGCTCCATGCGAAATTATGATGATTCCTCCACCATGGGTTGTAGGTGTTGGAATATGGATTGTTCCCCTGTCTGTTGAAATTTTTGACATAATCCACCATCTCATCATGTTGGTTTGTTTCTGGTGCTCCTCCATATGGTGAACTTACGGATCTAGCATTACCTTGCATGCTGAGAGTTTCCATGAATTTGCATATCTGATCCAGCTTGGCATTCATTGCTGAGCTGGCTCCAACTTCATAGATTCATGTGATTCGTTGAATCATGATTCTTTCTGTTTGCCACAAAGAATTGTTGTTGGCCATTTCTTCAATCAAGTCTCAAGCCTGATCTTCTCATTTTACCATTAAAGCTCCTCCAGCCGTAACATCAATTGTGGTTCTCATCAGTCCAGAGAGTCCATTGTGAGGACATTTCCGGAGCAAATCCTTTATCTTTCCCAAGCTTCGCAGAGGGATTCAGATTCATGTTGTACAAAAGATGTGATGTCATTCCTCAGCTTTGCAGTTCTGGCTGGTGGAAAGTACTTTGCAAGGAATTTGGTGGCTAGAGTGTTCCAAGTTGTGATGGAATCTGATGGTAGTGAATGTAGCCAAGCATTAGCTCTGTCTTTCAAAGAATATGGAAAAACACGCAGTCTCATTGCTTCTTCAGCCGCTCGATTGTAATTGAAAGTGTCGTAAACTTCCAGGAAGTTGCTGATGTGGGCATTAGAATCTTCAGTTGCATTTCCCCCAAACTGAACTGACTGTTGTATCATCTGGATGCATGTTTTGATGTCACATGAATTTGCTGGTAAGGGAGGAAGTAAAATACATGAAATGAAGCCTTCAACCACCAGAATAGTTCTGTCACGAATGGGAATTGGTGGTGCAACTTCCAAAGGTTCAGGTACCATGTTGATCAGTGCTTCTTGGCCTTTTTGCCTTTCCCTTCTTAACTGTCTGATGGTTCTTTCAATTCGTGATCACACACGTATAACGCAAGCGCACGTATCGTTCAAGTAGTATAAAATGTATTGATCGCACGAGGACTTAATACCTAAGCTATTAATTTATGAAGCCAAATATTTACGAATATCTAATGGATTGGTTGTTTGATTGGATGGTGATTTTAAACTTAAAATAAGTAAACAAAATAGCGTGAAAGTAAATGAAAGGAAAATTCAATATTATTAAACTATCCAGGGTTGTGAATTCTTCCAATATCTTTTAAAGATGAAGTGGTTATCTCACGTTTGTGCAATATAACAGTTTATTAACCTGGAACACGAATTTATGCAAAAGCCTCTTCCGATGGTCAGATGCAAATATCCAGTATAACCCAATTAATCATATTCCTCTGTCAACCAAGTTATCTAAATTCATTAACATTAAGTTCCAATTATGGCTACCCTCGCCCAATAGGTATATTCCTATCTTGTAAGGAAATCTATTAAGGGTTATCTATCCTTAAAGGAGATAGTGGGTTATTGAGTCTAAGGATGAAACCTAAAATCTCTTTTCCAAGTTCATTTTAAGTTTACCAAATCAATCTTATTAATGGCTAGTTAACAAAAAGCATTAAGTTTAAGGCTCAATAAATAAACTTTTATATTACCCAAACCGTAAAATAACCCCTTATAAACCGGTGATATTGGAATTCATCACAACCCCAGATAACAGATTTAGTTACAACACATATCTAGGACTAGTAAAAACTTAAATAAAGTAAATGACATAAAGTAAAAGCTAGAAATTAAAAAGGTAAATAAAATAATAAAAAAAAATATTGGGGGTTAGATGATCCACTTTTATTACTTCTATTTTAGATATCTCCCTTATTATAATATATTAAATTTGCATGATAATTACCAAACGACCATATAGGCGGTATCCTGATTAAGTCAAATTTATAATTAATTCCAACCGACCATAAAGGCGGTATCCAATTTAGTCAGGTTAAAATCAATTTAATTAAGTTCAACCAACCATAAAGCCGGTATCCCATTAAGTGAGGTTTGAAATAGTTTATACATTATAATTAAGGGAGATTAATCTAAATATTAGTAATAAAAGCTTAACCTTTTACCCCACCAAAAGGGAGTTACCTACTCATACTAAACAATAAAAATAAAAACTAAAAAGTAAAATAAAGAAAGTACTATTGCGTAAAGTAAATAAAATTAAATACAGAAAACTGTAAATAAACAAACAAGATACAATCTTCTTAGTATTATTAAGGAATTCCCCAGAAGAATGTATGAATTTTCCTTCTGAATTCAGCTTCTATTTATAGCTAAAAATCCGCACGTGCGTCGCGACGCACCATTGTTTCGACGAGATCATGACACGTGGCATCGGCAGCTGAATTATTGCTTCGGCATCGCGACGCGTGCATAGTAAATGTCAGCGGCATGAGATGATGACACGTGTCTGGCGCACGTTAGCGAGACTATTGTGATGTTGACACGTGGCAGGCGCATGTTAGCATGTGCGCATGATAGCAAGTTTCTCTGGTTTTGACACATGTCTGGTGCATGTTAGCAGTGTATGATAGTAGGCGGCGCATTTTAGCAACGGTGCATTTTAGCAAGCGGCACATTTTAGCAAGAAATTTATATTTTGCCATTTTTGTCTGTTTTTCGATGTTTTAGCCCCGAGTTACTACCAAGGGGTCCTGTTATTTTATTTATCTACAAAATAACACAAAACACATCAAAGTATTCACAAAACTCAAGAAACTATACAAAATATTAAGTAAAAGGGACGGTAAATACTAATATATTTACCGCTTATCATCTGCTTATCCTTATCTTCCTTTCTGATCTTCTATTCGAGATTTTAATACTAAAACCTCTGGAAATCTCTTGTCATATTTTTACATACCACTTTCCAAGTTTGTGACCCAAGTGAGTAATTTCTTGAATCTCTGACTGGAGAATAATTCCTTATTCTCATTCCATGAACCTCTGCTTCGTACTATCTATTTATCATCATATTACCACTATCTCTATGCATCACAGAAACCTTATTTCCAAACCTCCAATTATATTCAACATCATTTATCTCAACTATTCACATAAGTTATCTTTAGGAACTTTAGTTACCCTTCACGTTTATGGTATCCCCATTGTACTTTATACTATAGCCAATAACCTTCACTTTCCCTAAACTTGTATGTACTTCAAGTTCTTCAATTATTCTTCATAATGTAACTATTTAAATGACTTTATAAGATATATCCTACTAAATATCTTCTTGGCTCCAATCTTAGCTAACTATTTGATATTTTCTATTTTCTCTTTACTAAACCCTCGGTACTTATGAACTTCTTCCTTTGAGTTCTTACATATATAATTATTTATGGGTTTAGGACTTCATAACTCATAACTAACCTTTTTATGTACTCTCATTGTCAATCGATGGCTCCCATAGTTAGGACGTTCAGGGTAGTTTTCTCTGGCAATCCTCTCGGTTGGCTAAGGAGTTTGGGATAAAGTATCTATACTAAGCTTGACCGTATGCACATGTATGCTAAAACTATGTTATTTATTATTAATATTGGCTCTGGTTAAACTGGTCTGGTTTACTCTTCTACTCATTAATTCATTTGCTGGTATAAGTACATATATTATTTGTTATGTTGACTATTTCTTATTTGCCTACTTGCACTCTAGAATGTTCCACCTTCAATTATCCCTTAAATATTATCTTGTTAATAGTTGTCCCAATCTCAAGAATTTTGATTTTCTTAGTTTTCCTTGACCGTCTCTAAGTTGTACTTAGTCTCTTCTTGGGTTATCCTATATATTATCCTTAACGAACATAAGGATCACTATCATCCATTTTTCTCTCTTTTCTTAATACGATAAGATTTCAGTCTTATCCCAGTTCTGAAAAACTTACTATTCCGTAGTACCATTGAAAATTTATCTTATCATTATACACCCTTGTTATTGTTTGTCTGGTATCTAATTTATTATTAACCTTTCTCAACAGTTTTACCTCTACCTTTCACCTGATGTCCTTCTTGTCTTCTTTATTATTCTTAACTATTTACGGAATTTTTAGTTCCTCTGTCACTATCTTTTACCTTGGGGGACATCAACCTTACAATTCTTTTGTTGTGTCTATTGTTGGTTCTCTTATATTTCGTTATTGTTTAACTACTATTTTCTCTCTTAATCATATCATATAGACTGTCTTTCTTCTAAATCTTTTACTTAGCATCATTTCTCATTTTACTTCGTTCTTATACTAGATCTGAAGATTTTTATATTTCGGCCTACTTCACTGTTTATTCAATTGCTCCTGGGAACGTTTTTAAAGTAAAAAAATCGGGGTACATCTTTTCTGCTATTGTATAACGAGGGTTGGGAGGGTGGGGCTGAGCCCTGACGTCTTACCAATGGTAGTAACAATTCAAGCTTCTCATGCCATGGTTGTACTCATTGTTTACCTATAAGCCTATAACTTTCCATGTTTACACATTTGGCTCGACTCTCGTATTAAAATTCTTCTACTAGATACTACATGAGTTTCCTGCTTCAACTTCACTCTTAATTCTTTTCCGACCATCAATCATACTGCCTCTTCTAGAG
The DNA here is from genome assembly GCA_019454045.1 of Zanthoxylum bungeanum. NCBI lineage: Eukaryota > Viridiplantae > Streptophyta > Magnoliopsida > Sapindales > Rutaceae > Zanthoxylum > Zanthoxylum bungeanum. The sequence goes on along the minus strand of SKCR01026040.1, from coordinate 26,178 downwards.
TCATGCTCTCTAAAAAAACTCCATTATATTGCCTTTGTATTTCTTTTCACTAGTCGTTGTTGTTTGAATGTCTGTAATCATTGGTTACTCTCTGAGTCCAACTATACTTCCTCTATTATTGCTCATTAAGAAGTTTACTCCGTTTACTTAGATTTTCTCCTCATCTCAATTCCTTGAACTTCTTTCGTCTCCACTTCCCTGAAAATTTCCATCTACTTCGATTGCTTAGTATTTCTCTATTAAATCCTTCGGTTCAGGTACTAATCCCTTACTAGTTCTTTCATCATAATTCTATGAGATTATTTATATGCTATTTTCTTGAGAATTGTTCTCTCTGGTTTCTTACTTTTCTGAGTCTTTGCCTCCTTAAAGGTTCTCAATTCAATGATACTTTCGAGATTTAGCTTTATTTTCCATGTTCTCAAATTATTCTATCTTATATAAAAATATTGTCGTCTTATGATTCTTATCTATGTCCCGTTGCACTCGTTGGCTCAGCAATCTAGCTATCTCATAATCCGTCTACCTGTCAAATACGCTTCTTTACTGGTTCTTTTCCTTGCTGGGCTCTAAGTAGAGGGGTGTGTACATACATTCCATATGGATCTGTGAACCCGTTTTTCTATTACTTTCATAAACTTGGTAACAGTCTAGTTAGGTGTCCATAAGCTTACTTAGAGTTTGGGACTTCTAAAAGGGAAAATTATTGTTTATTCCATCGAAAATTGCTTTGAATATATCATGTTTTAGGATTCCTCAACTTTCATCACCTATCCTGAGGTCTCTGCTTTACATTCCTACCTTCAAATTTCATTATCTATGTCACTATATGTACTGAACTCTCTTGTTACTGTCTTTATCCTATATATATTATTTCTTTATCTCTTGGTTCTAGACCGAGGTGCTGAGACTAGTACTGATCCATTTTTCTGGGCCTCTTCCTAGACTTCTATTCTTCGCTCTTACTATAGGCTACAACTATATCATTTAGCCTTGTTGTTCGTAAAGGTACTTTTATTAACTCTTGAATATCTCCAATTCCATGTGGCTGTCCTTTTATTCTTTCACAATTTTCCTACCAAATTCACTACTTTTGTCTTTTAATATTGATGTTATGGGAACTGGGCTTCATACTATTATCTCTTTCTATGCTGGCATAGACTGGGACGGATATTTTACTTCTCTACGGATGTCGACATTTATTGTTATGGTACTCTTATGTCATGGTAAAGTCTATTACTCATGTAATATGGGTATGAGATAGACTTCGTCAAGACGGCCTCCTTAATTGATATCACCAGGGAATGTGAATCTAGGCAGCTCGTATCTATGTCAGATCTCTTGGGGGGTAATGTAGTTAATCCTTTTTACTAACAACCTTTATTTGCTTACTTGCGAGCCTGGGTTTAGGTTCTAAAATCTTTTCATCCTCTTGGCACATCTTATCTATTGGAACTCCTATGTCTCATTCTGATTTATTACTTATTTTATATTCCTGTCTATTCTTCATTACTCGGGGAACTTGCTATCTATGAGAGGTATTCAGGGCTATTAGATATACTTGAAGAAATTTTCTGATGAGAGGATGAGTCTTACTAGAAAAGAAAGAATCTTACGAAAAAGGAAGGAACCGTACCTAGGTTTTTCTCTTACTCGGGCTTATTCTATTCTTTTTAGTACTAAAGGTTATGTTCTTCCTCATTCATCTGTTTATATATCGTTACCTCTAATTACTTCTAATTGCTTAAGCATCTGTATTTTATCATTTACCTTTCTTTCTATCTTTTCTTTCTCTTTCTACTTCCCTGAATATGTATCCTTAGAACTTTGTTATCTTATTATGTCCCTTTACTTTTCTTTGTCTCTGGCTGCTTAAACATCTATACATCATTCCTTACTTCTTGTAGCTTTCTTTTCCCACTCTCTTAGGTAATTATTCTTGGAAATTTACTATTTGTTCTCCCAACTTGTCTTCGGCTTAATAAGCCAGGATTACTACATGAGAGTCTTTAACTAGAACAAGAATTTTGGTTACTTTTACTAAGAAAAGAGTTCAGATAACGTAGGGATTCTTACTGACCTATCTATGGGGATTGGGGACGTACTCGAGGATCGGATACTGGAGAGGTAGTCCCTCGCATACTAGTACCCCGGGCATACTAAGTATACAATACTTCAGCACTCTGCCCACCACAGTCACTGACTCCCTAGACCATGCTCTGATACTATCTTTATAACATTCTCGATCTGGGAGATGTTACCGGCAGAGAATAGGTCGTACTATCTCCCTGAGCCATTAACTTTCTAACTATGGAACTCATCTCATGTATAAACTCATGCACGAGACCGTTGCCCAACTTATCATCATAAATGCATAATGCTTTTTAACTAAATACTCAAATTTATTTCACATCTTAATTTTAATAATGAACACTTATAACTTTTTTGAATAAATTATATATTACATGACATCTTCTGACACTGACTATATTGAACTCTGACTCGACTTGGTGGACCAAACCCTCTAGTGACTGCCATAATCATCCATCCCCTCGAGAACGTCCTCCGGGAATACCTGTAAAATAGAGAATCTGGGAGTGGGGGGTTAGACCGTTTGTACGATCTAAGTGAGTGGACGATTTAAAATGAAAAATGAAATACTATTATGAAAAAACTTAGTTCTAAAACCAAAATTCTCCCAGGAAACATTCTTATATAAAAACTATTTTCTTGTCTGAAAACTCTGAACTCTTTTTCTGAAAATCTTGTCTGAAATCTCTTTCTTAAAACTTATATTTTCTGAAAGTTTCTTATAAATCTGATGTTTCTGAAAACTTTTCTTTCTAGAAAATTTCTCTCTGAAAACTAACTTTGAAATACGTATCTGAAAACTATTTCTGAAAACTACTCTCTATCTTTGAAAACCTGACGTATGAGGGCGTTACGTATCGTCGTCCCCCCATACACCTAACTAGAGCCATGATTGCAAATCCATGACTTTGGGGCGTTACGTATCGTCGTCTCCCAAAGCAGGTCACTCTTGTCCCTGAAATTAGTGGTCTTGGGGCGTTAGGTATCGTTGTCCCCCAAGCCACTGAACTAGAATTGGGGAGCGGATCTATGTTATTCTCCAAGCTCTGAAACTAGGATATAGGGGCATCTGTCATCCCTAGTCCTGAACGGTTTAATCATTAAATATCCATAGTCGTAGTATTATCAAGACTGGACATTGATAAAGCGGAATAAAATAGTATTACACGTGTGCGAGTTATGGAAGCTTAACGACATAGTTCTCATATATTTAGGTATTGGATACTTATGCAAGTGTGATAAGAGGTTTTGTTAGCCATTGGACCGGGAATAATTTCGCTCTGGATAGACCTACTCTGAATCCCATTGGTATTATGACTATGTGTCTATGGGAATTCGAATCAGGGTAGGTGTATGTGATCTTTAACCTGAGACTTACGTCGCTATTACTTGCGACAATCAGTTTACTTTGGTATTGGTCGTTCGGAGCTTTAAGAGGTTCTGTGTACGCCTCTATTGGGTTTACTGAGAATCGTAGTGTATTAGATGTGATGTCAAGATGGGAGTATCACTTCAGTCATATGGAGATGATGGTCACACAGGATACGGTACTAGTACTCTTAAAAGCTGCAACTATCGGGAAAGTATGACTAGGTCATAAGTTTCCGATTACAGAGACTAGTTACACGGGATCCGATATATGCTTCGTACGGGGCAGACACAGAGCCAGCCCTAGGCCTAGCATGTGACATCCGATACTGGATCGTATTACGCATTACACTGTATTACTACGTCTGATATATATAATATTCCTCGGTGGAAATTTCTAGAGAATTGGGTAGACACGGTGTTTTTCTAGAAGCCAACCATGTCTTGTAAATAGGTGAGAACGTGGTACGGGGTACACACTTGTCGGATAGTCCGACAACCGCATTTACTGCCAACATATCCAGTAATCTCTTGTTTCGCTTTCCAAAGATTCACCAATGACATTTGACTCGAATAGAATTAATCTGGGATTAATTATGAGAGAGAAATTAATTTGGGATTAATTGCAACAAGAATTAATCTGGGATTAAATTCGTACATAAGAGAGAACGCGATTAATTTAGAATTATTCGATAAAATAAATTTAATAGTTAAATTGGATTTTTCTATTTAATTTATTTATTTGGGCTAAAATAATATATCAGATATATTAATTGAAATTGGATTTTAATACGAAATTAAAATTGGATTTTAATTCGGGCGAACGAATTAATTTGGAATTAATTCGTAACGACTATCGTAATAATTTTGCGAGGCATAATTATTTAATTAAATTAGATTTAATTATGTCGAGACGATAAATTTGTTTAATTCGGAATTAAACGAACCCGGGCCCAAGTCTAGTTGTGTGTTGGAGAAGCCAACTTAAATTTTAAATTTAAAAGTGGTGGGACCAACTTCACTAACATCAACTTGTCAAAGTGTGATGTGAGTAGTTGGTAAAATAAATGCTTCATTTACTACACACACTAACCAATTTTTGGAAAATTGGAACAACTCACTTTCTCTCTTTATTCTCCACTTTGTCGTGATTTCTCTTCTCCTTCTTGAAAATTTTGCTTCAAAATTTTCTAAAATCTAGCACTTGAGGAGTTGAATGAGGTGTTAGGGAAACTCACCTAATGAGAAAAACAACAAATCAAAGCTTGTAGGTTCATCCATTCAAAGGATTTTTTGAAAATTCACCTAACATCAAGGTAAGTATTTCTGCAACTTTACTTGATTTATTCACACTCAAATCATGTTTAGAGATCTTGAGCATGTCTTAGAGACATTAACAATGGTATCAGAGACTTGCTAAACTTGATTAGAATTCTAGGGTTTATGAACTTTAATTTGGGGATTTTTTGCTTTGAGCATGTAAATTCAAAATTGAGTTTTTGGTTGATGTTAGATGATGATAACTTAGAGTTGTACATCAATGGATTGTTGAAAAATTGATTAGATCAAATTTCCCCAATTCTTCACCTTGGCCGAATATGAACTCTAGGATAACTCATGGTAATTTTTGAAATTAGACAATTGGATGTGTTAATGGCATGAAATTGAATGTTGAATGTTGATTTAATTGGATTGAAATCAAATTTGGATGTCAATTTCTTGCTTTTGCCGTGAGATGCATGTTGTTGGAAGACTTGATTTTGCTTCAATTTGTGTTGGACATAAATTGGAATGTTAAGCATGATTAATTAGATTAATTAATGTTTTGGAAATGTTAGATTAATTAATTAATTATGTTAATTACACTTAAATTGAATTAATGAAATATTTGGAATATTGTATTAATATAATTTGGTTATATTTGGGCTAATGGGCTTGGTTGGGCCAAGTTTGGTTTTGGAAAATTGGGTTGGATCCAATTGGGCCTAAACCACTTCCATAAAAGTCCAAAATATGACTTTGGGCCATTTAATAATTTAATTGGGCCTAATGGGCCAAAATTAATTTTTGGCATAAGGTGATTCCTAAATGGGCCAAGGCATTATGGGTTTGATCCATAATGGCCAAAAGCCCATGCCTAAAGAATTAATTAAAAGCCCATTGGACCTAATTGAATTGGCATTGGATGCTAAATGGGCCTTTGTGGCCATTTGGATTGGATTTGGAATCCAAGTCTAAAAATGCACTAAAATAAGCGTAATTGTTTAATTTGGAATTAAACTTGAATTAGTATTGAATACAATTTAAATTTGATTTAATATTGTAGTTCGATATAATTCAAGAATACTTACTTTGAGTATTTATTCTTAAACGAGTTGGACTCGCGCAAATCAAATCGTTGTATGAACATTGGATGGTCATTAATTGAAGATTAATTAATTAGATTAGATTGATTGACAACATGCTATGTGTGAATACTTGGATTTATTTGTTGAATAATGTATATCAGATGGATATTAGATAGGTGGGGGCAATTTTAGAAATTATTGTAAATATGGTATTTATTTGAAATTGGACATGCGTGTCCAACCTATCACCTCTCATTCTCATTGTATTTCTCTTCTCACAAATTCCCCTCAATGTAAATAAGGTTTCTTATAGTGTTATGTAATTGGGTTTTAGAAGAATGTAAAGTGCTAGCGGGAGAGAGAAAGATAGAGATTTGTTCTAGGAATAAATTGTATTATATATCCATCTGCATATCATTATTAAATTTATCGCCCCTTATTATGTTTTTAGAATGCATGTTTAAGGGTGTATGATGAGACCTAATCAAAGGTAATAAATTGGTTGCCAATTTACGAAAACGCTCTCACATCAAATATTAAACGTTTCCTTCCATTGAGTGGTTCTCTCTCAAGATCCAAGATTGGCTTTGATTTTTGGCCAAAGTCAAGATCATTGTCTATCACGGATGTGTTTGAACCATGAAAGCTTTGTTAACATCGCATGTCTTGGGTAGTTGTGACTTGTTGGCCAAAGTTAAGGTCACTTTTGTTCATCGACATGGATTACGAAGTTTTCTCATTGTCAATGGGTCGCGCTTAACTGGAATCATTAAGCTTGTTGAGTCAAAACCAAGGCTTAGTTGATTTATAGGAAACATGTTAGGTTATATATTGGATATATGTTTCGGACTTGGATGTCCACCTACCGGATCTAGGAATTGGATGAGATCCAATTGATCTTAGAGATCTACCTAGTTAAATTTTATACAGCTTGTTGGCCAAAGTCAAGGTTGTATATTATTTAACGGGATCCTAGCCCACTATGAAGCTAGGTTTCCCGAGTACTCAACGGAGGGTTAGAGGCTCGCCGAAAAATAGTGGGAGGCTAGTATTAAATTTGCAGTTTCGTTTAATACTCGCTAACACGTGCGCTCTTTTATTATTTATCGTCATTATATATATTAGTTGGACTAATATTATTTTATTGTTTTCTTTGAACAGTTAGACTGTACTCAAACACTATTCCATTTGTAGTTGGTTATATAGTTGGACTATAGTAACCATTGCATTTTGAGTGCCCGAAATCGTTGATTGGATAGTTGGACTATAGCAATCAAGATGGCTGGAAAGATTAGCGTTAGAGACCTAATCCTGGGCAAAAATGTATTTAACGGCGCAAATTTTCCAGATTGAGAGATGAATCTCAGGATAGTCCTGGGAGCCGAGAAGTTACTCTATGTTATAGAGAGACCTCTCGGGCCTGAGCCTGGACTTGAGCGACTAGTTGATCATGAGCTTTGGAAGACTCATCGAGATGATAACTTTACTGCTTAATCCGTGATGCTTGCTGCAATGACTCCTCAATTTCGTCGTCAGAATAAGGGATTGGATCTTTATAACATGATGTTGAAATTGAAGGATCTTCATAGATCAAATCTTAGATCTCAGAAGTATGAATTGCAAAAGAAGCTATTTCGCTCTCGAATATCAGAGGGTACATCTGTCGAACACTACATGTCACATATGACTGCTAACATCAAACAGCTAGGTCAGCTGGGCATTACCTTCGAGGCCGAGACTTCTATAGATTTGATCTTACAGTCTCTGTCTGATTGCTGGGGCGGGTTCATCATCAACTATAATATGATGAACTAAGAGAAAACTCTTGGAGAGTTAATGGCAATGCTGAAAGAGGTAGAGCCAGAGCTTCTGAAAGGCAAGAAGAAAAATGGTAAGGCTAAATCATCACAGTCTTCTAGGAAGACGAATGACATATCCCAAGACGTCTGCCTACACTGTGGCAAATGGGATCACTGGAAACGTGACTGCCGTATGTACAAGGCGGACTTGAAGGAAGCAAAGGCGGGCAAGGCTCCGGCTTCAGGTATGTTTGTTATTGAAATAAACATGTCCACTACTGGTTTTAAAAATTGGATTATTGATTCTAGATGTGGTACTCACATGTGTACTGATGTGCAGGATCTGCAGATTAGCAGGAGACTGACTTTATGAGAGATCGACCTCTGAGTCGGAAATGGGATGAAAGTCGTTGTTTTGGCCGTTGGCACCTATGTTTTGAACCTACCCTCAGGGCATGTACTAACATTAAGGGACTGTTATTTTGTACCTAGTTTGACTAGGAATATAATCTCTGTATCTAGTTTAACCCGATGCGGGTAAACCTTTGTATTCCGGAACACTAGGTGTTTTGTATATAAAGATGATGTTTTGATATGTACAGCGGATGTTAATAATGGTCTTTATATTTTGAATATAAATGAATCTCAAACATATAACATGAAAAACAAAAAGCTCAAATTGAGTAAAACAGATGAGACTTATTTGTGGCATTGTCGTCTGGGACATATTAACAAAACTCGTATATCCACACTTTCGAAGTATGGATACTTGGACGGATTTGATCTTAATTCATATGATGTCTGCGAATCTTATTTATTAGGCAAAATGCCTAAAACATCTTTTAGTGGTAAAGGTGTACGTGCCACCGAACTGTTAGCCCTCATTCATAGTGACGTATGCGGGCCCATGTCTAGCCAGGCTAGAGGTGGATATGAATACTTCGTAACCTTTACGGATGATGCATCACGTTATAGTTATGTGTATCTTATGAAATACAAGTCGGAAACTTTTGAGAAATTCAAAGAGTTTCGATACGAAGTAGAAAAACAGAATGGCAAAAGTATTAAAACATTACGGTCAGACCGCGGTGTAGAATACTTAAGCAATGAGTTTCAAAATTACTTGAAAGAATATGGTATTCTTTCACAGTGGACTCCTCCCGGAACACCTCAATTGAACGGTGTGTCCAAACGGAGAAATCGAACTTTGTTGGACATGGTAAGGTCAATGATGAGTCGCACAGAGCTACCGATTTCCTTCTGGGGATACGCATTAAACAATGCAATACTTATTTTGAATAAGGTTCCGTCAAATTCTGTTAGATAGACTCCATATGAATTATGGACATGAAAGAAACCGGGTTTCTCATTCCTGAAGATTTGAGGATGTTGGGCATATGTTAAACGTTTGGATAATACCAAACTAGAACCCAAATCGGATAAGTGCCTATTTGTAGAGTATCCTAGGGAAACCAAAGGATATTATTTCTACAACCCACAAGAGAACAAAATATTTGTTGCTCTCCATGCAGTTTTCCTAGAAAATGAATTCATGAATGCAATGGTAAGTGAGAGGAAAATAGAACTCTATGAAAATCGGAGTGATATTGTTCCTGGCACCGACCCCCTCACGGAACACGAACAGTCCATCAGAGATGAGACAGTTCCACAATCTTCTAATACACAAGAACCGCGTAGGTCGGAAATAGTCAGAAAATAACCTGAGAGGTATGGGTTTCTGGTCTCACCTTATGTAGACATTAATCTTATTGAGGAAAATGAACCGGCTACGTATGAGGAAGCGATACAAGGTATCGACTCCGCTTTATGGCAAGAAGCCATGAAGTCCGAAATGGATTCCATGTATACCAACCAAGTTTGGACACTGGTTGATGCACCAGAAGGCATTAAGCCTATTGGTTGTAAATGGGTCTTCAAAAGGAAGACAGACATGGATGGCAACGTACAAATATACAAAGCTAGGCTTGTAGTTAAAGGGTATCGTCAACGATATGGTTTCGATTACGACGAGACCTTTACACATGTTGCCATGATCAAATACATTCGGATAATGCTTGCTATTGCTGTATATTTCGATTATGAAATATGGTAGATGGACGTCAAAACTATTTTTCTTAACGGAAATCTTTTGGAGGATATTTATATGCAACAACCTGATGGTTTTATCGTGCCAAAATATGCAAACGAGGTTTGCAAGTTAAACCGATCCATTTATGGATTAAAGCAATCATCGCGTTCTTGGAACCAACGTTTTTATGAGATTATAAGAGAATATGGTTTCATTCAAAACGAAGATGATTCTTGTGTATATAAGAAGGTTAGTGGGAGCGCACTGACATTCATTGTCCTATACGTTGATGATATATTGCTTCTTGGCAATGACATTCCCATGCTACAATCGGTGAAAGTTTGGCTTTCATTAAAATTCTCCATGAAAGACCTGGAAGAAACAGCCTTTATTCTAGGAATAAGGATCTACCGGGATAGATCTAGAAAGTTGATGGGACTCTCCCAGAGCTTGTACATTGACAAAGTGTTGAAGAGATTCAACATGGATCAGTCCAAGAGGGGGTTGCTTCCAGTGTCACATGGCATCTCTCTATCGAAGGACATGTGTCATAAACCTGAAGATGAGAGAGATGCAATGAGTCGGATCTTGTATGCTTCCGCAGTCGGATCGATCATGTACGCCATGATATGTATGCGACTTGATGTCTCATATGATTTGAGCATGTGTAGTCGATATCATGCCGATCCAGGTGATGGTCACTGGATTGCTGTAAAGAACATCCTTAAGTATCTTAGACGAACTAAGGATGCTTTCTTAGTCTATGGGGAAGGAGACCTTGAGGTAACTTGGTTCGCCGATGCAAGTTTCCAAACCGATAAAGACGACTGTAAGTCGCAATCAGGGTATATATTTTGTTTGAACAACGGAGCAATGAGCTGAAAATCTTCCAAGCAAGAGACTGTTGCCGATTCAACAACAGAAGCAGAATATATTGATGCAGCTGAGGCATCAAAAGAAGCAGTTTGGATCCGTAGATTCCTAATTGAATTAGGAGTAGTTCCGTTAGCAGCTGAGCCCATATCTTTGTATTGTGACAATAATGAGGCTATATCACAGGCTAAGGAACCACAGTCTCATCAACGATCTAAGCATGTACTTCGACGGTTTCATTTGATTCGTGAGATCATACATCGTGACGATGTGAAGATCGAGAAGATCACATCAGATGATAACATTACAGATTCTCTGACGAAAGCAATATCTCAGCAAAAGTTTGAGCGATATGTACATAATTCAGGTGTTAGATACCTGAGTGATTGGCTATGAGCCAAGTGGGAGATTGTTGGACAATTATGACCCATAACATCACTATTTGTAAAAGACATTGTGTTTTTATACAAATTAACTATGTGACAAAAGGAAATTACTATTTTATCGTTATTGTAATTGGATTACTTGGATATATATATATATATATAGATATATATATATATATATATATAATATATATATATATATATATAATGATAAAAGTCCATATGGTTAAATCGGATTAATAATATATGAGACATTATTAATCCACAAACGGTATAATAATTAAATATCCCTAGTCGTAGTATTATCAAGACTGGACATTGATAATGCGGAATAGACTAGTATTACACTTGTGCGCGTTATGGAAGCTTAACGGCATAGTTCTTATATAATTAGGTATTAGATACTTATGCAAGTGTGATAAGAGGTTCTGTTAGCCATTGGACCGGGAACAATTTCGCTCTGGATAGACCCAGTCTGAATCCCATTGGTAGTATGACTATGTGTCTATGGGAATCCGAATCAGTGTAGGTGTATGTGATCTTTAACCTGAGACTTACGTCGCTATTACTTGCGACAATCAGTTTACTTGGTATTGGTCGTCCGGAGCTTTAACAGGTTCTGTGTACGCCTCTATTGGGTTTACTGAGAATCGTAGTGTATTGGATGTGATGTCAAGATGGGAGTATCACTTCAGTCATATGGAGATGATGGTCACACAGGATACGATACTAGTACTCTTAAAAGCTGCAACTATCGGGAAAGTATGACTAGGTCATGACTTTCCGATTACAGAGACTAGTTACGCGTGATCCGATATATGCTTCGTACGGGGAAGACACAGAGCCAGCCCTAGGCCTAGCATGTGACATCCGATACTGGATCGTATTACGCATTACATTATATTACTACACCTGATACAGATAATATTCCTCGGCGGATATTTCTGGAGAATTAGGTAGGCACAATGTTTTGCTAGAAGCCAACCATGTCTTGTAAATCGATGAGAACGTGGTACAAGGTACGCACATGTTGGATAGTTCGACAATTGGATTTACTGCCAACATATCCAGGAATCTCTTGGGTCGCTTCCCAAAGATTCACCAATGACATTTGACTCGAATAGAATTAATCTGTGATTAATTATGAGAGAGAAAATTAATCTATGATTAATTGCGGCAAGAATTAATCTGGGATTAAATTCGTACAGAAGAGAGAACGCGATTAATTTAGAATTAATTGATAAAATAAATTTAATAGTTAAATTGGATTTTTCTATTTAATTTATTTATTTGGGCTAAAATAATATATCAGATATTTTAATTGAAATTGGATTTCAATACGAAATTAAAATTGGATTTTAATTCGGGAGAATGAATTAATTTGGAATTAATTCGTAAACGACTATCGTAACAAATTTGCGAGGCATAATTATTTAATTAAATTATATTTAATTATATCGCGACAACAAATTCGTTTAATTCAGAATTAAACGAACTCGGGCCCAAGTCTAGTGGTGTGTTAGAGAAGCCAACTTAAATTTTGAATTTAAAAGTGGTGGGAACCACTTCACTTACATCAACTTGTCAAAGTGTGATGAGAGTAGTTGGCAAAATTAAATGCTTCCTTTACTACACACACCAACCAATTTTTGGAAAATTGGAACAACTCACTTTCTCTCTTTCTTCTCCACTTTGCCGTGACTTCTCTTATCCTTCTTGAAAATTTTGCTTCAAAATTTTCTAAAAGCTAGCACTTGAGGAGTTGAATGAGATGTTAGAGAAACTCACCCAATGAGAAAAACGACAAATCAAAGCTTGGAGCTTCATCCATTCAAAGGATTTTTTTGAAAATTCACACAACATCAATGTAAGTATTTCCGTAACTTTACTTGATTTATTCACACTCAAATAATGTTTAGAGATCTTGAGCATATCTTAGAGACACTAACAAAAACCGGCCTACGCCCTAAGTGCGTAAAAGTAAGTCTGATATTTAAAACAAGATCATGTAAAAAGATCAACTTAAGGAAAGAGTGTCCACTCATTGGTTTGAAATTTGGCTGGTGTTATGCCACTCGTCGAAAGGAATTGCGGTTCCTGCGATGATCTATAATTGATAAACTCAATTAAAATATAAGTCGTGGAATATGCTTCGGAACTAGGTTAAATTTATCCATTTGAACACTTGTTATTGCTTCAAGACGTATGATACTTATAGTATGATTTAATGTGTGTATGTGAGCTGATACGATACCCTTAGGGTGGCTTCTAACATGCTAGGGTGAAACTGGGATGAACTAAAACCAATTTGGGGAAATTTTTGTTCACGCGTCGTGACACAGGGTCTTGTGCGTCGTGACGCGCATCATTCTATAAGCATATCTGAGAAAATTCCCAGCTGTCTAACTTTTCCAGTACGCGTCGCGACGCAGACTCCTTGGTCGTCGCGACGCGCATCTGTTTTCCAGGTTTCTAAATTTGCTTCTTCAAATCTATCTTACCCAAATGCATTAACAATGCTTCCATACTAAAACCAATACACAATCCATCTCATTACATCAACTTTACATATTCTAAACTATCATTTTATCATCAAATAACTTTTTAATCTCATTATCCTTGTTTTTAACTACACCCTTAACATTTTCAAAATTTAGGCACTTAACTCTACATTCAATTTCTTTACTTATCAATCACTAACATGCAATCCCTAACATGCCAATAGCCCTACTCTATCATCATGCTTTCAAAATCTTACAATCCAAATTTGAGTCAAGTTTCTTTACCTCCGCCTTTTAGATTTTTCTCTTCATTTTCCAAGCCTTCAATGGTTGCTAATTTCCTCTTAGCTTGGTATGTGCGTTTTTCTCTTTCTTCTTCTCCTTCTCCTTCTCATTCTCCTCCTTCTTCTTCTTCTTCTTCTTCTTCTTCTTCTCTTCTTCTTCTTCTTCTTCTTCTTCTTCTTCTTCTTCTTCTCATTCTCCTTCTCCTTCTCATTCTCCTTCTCCTTCTCCTTCTGCTTCTGCTTCTGCTTCTGCTTATCCTTCTTCTGCTTCTTCTTCTGCTTCTTCTCTTCTTCTTCTTCTTCTTCTTCTTCTTCTTCTCATCTTCCTCCTCCTCCTCCTCCTCCTCCTTCGTTTCTCTCTTTCTTTCTTCCAAAGTTTAGGGATTTGCAAATAGTATCCCTTATATATATAATAGGGCTAATTTGTAATATTTTAGTTAGAAAAAAAATAGAAATTTTGAGAGAAGTGTGGAGTTTTCTAGATGGGTCCGGAGTTACTATTCATCCAAAATTGTGAGTCATATTTTTGACCCATTTCTGGTTCGAATTTGGAAAAATATTCAACACTCTCGATCTCAGCTTTTCGATGGTATAAAATTCTTAAAAATCGGAGTTCGTATGAGAAATTTATGTCTCAAATACCATAGACTGTCTGGAGTGGTATATCGTACAATCTCGTATCGGAACTTCGAGGAATATACCGATTATCCCTAATGTCATTTCATGAGTGTATATGTGTCTATACATAATTTATTTTATGTGACACTCGTCTCATAACGTAATAGTAGTCGAGATTATTGGTCGTTACATATTATACCCTATGAGATTTGACGATTATATCTATATCTTTGGTATTTATCTGGACACATATGACGGAAGGATTATACGTATGTGAACACCTCAACTTGTATAGTTCGATGAGAATATATGTGGTTCTCATAATTTATGTGTGGGTGAATTATGGACAGAGAATTGGATTCTGTGACGGATAAGCCTGAACTTTGAGAGTCTCACATAATGAAAAATATTCGTAGAGCACTATGGCAACTTATTATGAATAATATTGATTATTCGGGAATCATTTAAAGGTCAAATGATAATTACACATGCTGAGGATTTTTGATAAATTACTAAATTAATGTGTATACATAATTTTGATTAGGCACATTAATTAATTATCAAATGAATTTTTGACATTTGTTAACCATGGATGTATTTGTATCATTTAGTATAAATGTAGAAATACATGTTATATTTAATTAATTAAATTGAATAGTTAAAGATTAATTTTATATATATATATATATTAGTATATGTCATATTCTTATACCATGTGTATTATTTTTAATGGGTACATGTTATATTAGTTTGGTATTAGTAAAAGAAGATATATTGTTTTATTTTTGAAAACAAAAATTTCCCTTTTTGTCCCTCTCCCATTTATTCGGCCATTTAGTTCAAAAAGTGGGGGTTGTTCATTTTTGATGAAATAAGAACCAAAAGCTTCTAAAAGAACCATGAGTGAGAGAAAATTGGGAAAAACTAAATTCAAGAGCATATTTTTAAGAATTTGAATTTTAAGGTAATCTTTCATTAATAAATTATTTTCCTTTACTTTATTTGAATACATAAGATGTATTATTTATTTTTCCTCTCTTGAATATGAATTTTGTTTGTTGTAAGCTTGTTGAATAGAAAGCATGCATATGTAGTGATTTTTTGAGCTTAATAAGTCTTATTATAGCTTAATATTATTTTTTTTAAAAAAAATTAGTTTAATGTTGTTAAAGAATAATAAATTATCATATTAGAGTTCTTGTACCACTCTATGACAACCAAAAATTATTCTTGAGTGTTTTTCATGGTGGCGAGACTCTCATGATGTTAGAAAATTTGGAATAAAACTTGATTGAAAATTAATTATGATTTTATTTGATTAATTTGATTAATTAAATAAATTAGAATTTATGCCTCATTCCGAAATTGAGATTTTTCATTTTTTGGATGTAATTAAGTATATTGAAGATATACTAATCATTTTGGTTTTGTTTTAGAATCACTTGGATGTGTAATTGACAGTTTAGGACAAAATATAAAAGTTAATGTTTTTGGGCAATTTTAGGCCAAGGGTAAATTGGATATTTCTAAATTTGATTTGTGGATTTAATATTAAAATAAATAATTTATTTTTATAGTGCAAAAAAGAATTTTGAAATCGGAAACTTCAATGGTTTTTGCTCAATATGGACTCAGACTTAATAATTTTTTAGGACTATGAAATTAAGGTTGTACCTACGGTTTTGCTCTTTAAGAAGAGAGATAAACATAAACTGTGCCTAGAAGATCCATTGAAGTTGATCAATTCTTTCTAGATATGTAATATGACTAGAAGTGGTTTAATTTTCTCTTGAGTTATGAGTACATTATTTTACCGTTTGATAGGTAGTATTGATTGAAATTATAAGATACCTTATTGAGAATATAAGCTAACCTATAAGCTAATCAAACTCTATGTCACAACCCAAAACCAAGGTTAATGACAAGCAGGGAAATCCACACGAAGTGGAAATTCCACACTGTCACACATTTCATTTTATTAATTATGATATATCCATAGTATCGGAATCACCATCAAACATAATTAACAGCAAAATAAATGAAATTTAAACATAATATCAAAGCCTACATCATCATAATTAATAATTTATAAAATGTAGTGTGCCATATTTATTACAGACTTATAAGGAAAAGTTCAAAAGTCATATACCAACCAAAATTACGAAACCGTACAATTATAAATTCTCGATACCAAGTCCAATGTTGCTACCCACAATGTCCCAATGAAGTCACCTAATTGGAGCTACCTGTAGAGGAAGTAAATGGTAAGTATTTGGGAAAAAAATTTCGTGGGAACCCAAATTACTTATTTTAAAACCTTTTAAAATTTTTGAAATACGCTGCATGGTTAATTTATTGAAATATAACTTCTAAAGAAGTTTAAATATATTTTTAAATCAGTAAATCTAGATGATCAAATCATAACTTCATGAGATCTCAAAAATACACCAACAAGTAAACCGTAAATATATCGAATACCACATACACACATATACTCACATTACAATCCATAAATGCATGAGTCATAACTCCAATCATATCTCAGGGTACTCTTACAACCCACATGGTCATATAACAAAGTAGGATATTTTATGGACTTTCACCAACGGTAGTCTTCCACACTTTCCACACGGGATTTACAGCCGCTACATCAGATGCGGTATTACCCACCTATCATCCAGGACTCTTGCGGGGTCTATCATCATATACCATGTGGTCTAAAGACCATCAATACAGCCTCGTATAGAATTTATGGGTATAACCCATGGTGGTCTATTCCACCAATATCTAGGACTCTTGTGTAGTCAACCAGGATACTTTATGAACTTTCACCAACGGTAGTCTTGTGACACATTCCATATAGGGTTATGGACCCCTGAGTGGTCAAACAACAAGTAGACCTCACGTGTGATCCTATAGTATGAGCATAATGTACACTTTATCGAAATACCCATGCAATAATTTATAAATACAATAAACCATCAAATCTGTAATATCCATAAAACCCGTAAAAATAACATAATTTAAAACAATCATTTCAAAAATAATTTAATAAATAGATGCAGTGCGGAAATTAAATAAAATTCATTCATATAAATAATTTTTTAAATAAACTTTATCTAAAAAGAATGGTAATCGAACCCCTACCTCGATCGGACGCTCGGATTATGAAACACATATCAACATGAGGTTCAGCACACGCGATTTTATCAC
Organism: Zanthoxylum bungeanum; assembly: GCA_019454045.1. NCBI lineage: Eukaryota > Viridiplantae > Streptophyta > Magnoliopsida > Sapindales > Rutaceae > Zanthoxylum > Zanthoxylum bungeanum. The sequence goes on along the minus strand of SKCR01026040.1, from coordinate 8,608 downwards.
TTTCCCAGTCAGATTCTATCTCGGGCCACTTGGCACTCACTATGAGGCGTATGAAGTTCACTTTTAATGTGAGTCTCGCGGTCCGAAAATTTTCAAAAGACAAATTATATATATCCACGTGCTCGTCTCATCGAGAGGAGTTCGTTGGTTGTGTCTGTTCATCGATCCAACACTCGGATCTCCCGGGCTTGGTCAAAAGTTGAAACTACCCTCCCTCGGTATATAGAAATTGGGCAAATGACCTTTGATGGCTGTGGGACTAGTAGTGTTGGATCGAAAGTGGGCCAAGGATGTTGTACTCACCAGAGATGTCGCAATGGTGGCTGGACACTGGTGTACGGAGGAGAATTTATTGGATTTTCTTTGGTATTTCAAGCGGCGCGTGAGGCATCGTCGGGATTGCGATGGTAGTGGTATCGACGACGTTGGAAAGATTGACGACAGAGGAACACGATATACCGGTGCATGGGATCATCGGAGCAGCGATAGCACGACAATAAGAGCGAGAAGTTCCAACGAGAGAGAGATGGTTTCAAAATTTGGAGGAGAGGTACCACATTTAAAGACTTGAGTAGGCTACGTGTCGACACCAGATTGGGCCACGTGTTGAAACCAGATTTGACCACGTGTCGACACTCGAGTGGGACACGTGTCACACCTGAGTGGACCAAATTTGTTTTTGGGAAAATTTCAGTTGAGTCTCTGATATTTAATTAAAAGAAATTTGCTTATGGAACTTCCAAATTTTATCGTTTTAGTATCTCAAATTTTAGAAATTTGACATTTATGTCATTATTTGACTAAGTCAAAATTTGACCCCAAATTTTTAATATTTTCCTATAATACCCTTACAAAAAGTACAATATCAAGGATTCAAAATACAATATCAGGCTAAAAATCAAATAAATGAGGATACTTCTCAATTACTTCGGCCTCAAGCTCCCAAGTAGTTGAGAGGAGGCATAGAAGAATGCTAAAAAATAGAGAATCAGCTGCAAGATCAAGGGCTCGCAAGCAGTTGTTATATTAACATTGTTTGCCAGTAACCTATAATTTCAGGCTCATTCGTAAAGATGACTTTTGAAGAAAGATTGAGTTTTCTATTGATTATTATGAAACAGTGGGAGTATTATTATTTTAAAGAATATAAACAATAAAAAAAAAATTGCAAATACATAAGTTGATAAACTCTTATTTTTCTACAGAAAAGTGATATAACAAAATGAATCTAATTACAACCAGCCTAGACAAAGATAAGCTCACTTTCTTGGAATGGCGTCGTAAGCTGAAAATTATCTTAGATTACGAAGAAAGATCCAGATCCTTTGACTCAAGAACCTTCATTCTCGTTTATTGAACATGGAAAAACTAATCCAATCTTTCTATTCGGGTTTCTGGCAGGCCTATACATTGGAACTGGCAGCAGAGGTTGCTAAACTTAAGGAGTTGCACTAAGAGTTGTAGTGGAAACATGCGTCTTCTATTTACCAAGTTCAATTCTTTTTTGTCAATTGAAACTTTGTGTTATGGCAAACCCTCTTGGCCCAGGTTTTGTTGTTGCAGGCAGAAAACATGGAAATGGAAAAAAAAAATAAGGTACATGCCCTTTTAGTTATGAAAATGACATTTTCTTCCTAAAAAAATAACAGTATGGGTGGAAAATGTCACTTTTAAAGAATATCGGGTGGATCATTGATAAATTTTTTAAAAAAAAAAAAAAAAAAACAAATGTTTTTTCTATCTTTCACCAAAAATTGAGTGGACCACTAATAATTGAACATAGTTTGTCTAATAGATGTACAACAAAATCATGGTGTTTATTTAATGGCTCAGTGTACATACAGAAATCACAAATTCCTTAAAGAAGTACCAAGCTATCCTAAGACAAATATTTCACTGACCTTAACCTCCATGGCAAAAGATAATTTGTTGTTAGTATATGCACTTACAAATTAGTATCTGTTGGGCATGGGGCTGATATTTAATAAACTAGAAGCTCTATTGCACAGGGCATGGCCGGCACTGATTACTTCTCTGCCTAGTCCTTTCGCAAAAGCAAAAATTACCAGGGAGGACTGTTTCATCGTCTTCTATTATGACTTTAGCCACTTAATACCTCTGCTAACATCCTGATCATATAAATCTATTACATCTGAAAAATATGCAACTCATTCTTTATTTGTGATATACTTTGTGTGGCTAGTGATGAAAGTAAAATGTTGAACCATGTTGTGATTCTCTGATCACTTTAGAATGTGTTTGAGGAAAAAACCGAATCACTCTATTACTTATAAGAATAGATACAAAGTGTTTAAACTTTACAAAATACAAAAAACCTCACACACTCTCTAAGCTTTCTACTGAAGCTTACACACACTCTTTGGGGTGCATTGAGCTCTAAGATGAGCTCTGAATTTATAGCCCATGTCCAGCTCAAAATGTCAACAAATCTACAGTGTTCCACCTAAAGTGAGTTGTCTGTTTTCACCAAATTCAAACCCTGATTTTGTGGCAATCTCAATCACCACCTAAAGTCATTTGTCTTCATGGTAGTAGCTGGCAACTGGAACCTGGAAGCTTCATGGTAGCTTCATGCAGAGCATGCACAGCTCATGCAGCTGGACTCAACAATTCTCCCTCTCCAGTTGCGTCTGAAGCAATCATCATCTGACAGCTATCCCAGCTATGTCTCTGCACAACTCTAGCTTGTCTCGAGTAACCACTTTCGTTAACATGTCGGCTGGATTCTCATCTGTATGGATCTTCACTAGTCTCAGCAGTTGTTGATCCATTACCTCACGTATCCAATGATAGCGAATATCGATATGGTTCGTCCGGGAATGATACATTGAGTTCTTGCTCAAGTCCAGAGCACTCTGACTGTCATAATATATTTTGTATTCTGTCTGATTGATCCCTAACTCTTGGAGAAAACACTTTAACCACAACATTTCCTTTCCTGCCTCAGCTATAGCGATGTACTCAGCTTCTGTTGTGGATAATGCAATACACATCTGCAATCTTGACTGCCATGACACAGCTCCCCCTGTAAAAGTGTAGATGAATCATGACGTAGATTTCCTACCATCAAGATCTCCTGTCATATCTGAATTTGTATAGCCTTCCAAGATCGGATCAGCTCCCCCATAATACAGACGAAACTTTGATGTACCCTTGAGGTACCTGAGAATCCATTTGACTGTCTCTCAGTGTTGTTTTCCAGGATTAGAGAGAAAACGACTCACTACACCCACTGCGTGTGCAATATCTGGTCTGGTACATACCATTGCATACATTAGGCTTCTAACAGCTGAAGAATATGGTATTGATGACATCTCCTCTATCTCTTTCTTGGATGAGGGACACAAACTCTTGCTCAGTTTGAAATGGTGCGCTAGCGGAGTGCTGACTGGTTTGGATTTCTGTATATCAAACCTCTTGATAATCCGTTCAATATAAATCTCATGTGAAAGCCACAACTTCTTGTTCTGTCTGTCAGAACAATCTCAATTCCCAAAATCTGTTGAGCTGGTCCTAAATCTTTCATGTCGAAAGACTTAGAGAGTTCATTCTTCAATTGGCTGATCTTCGCTGCTTCTTGTCCAACAATCAACATGTCATCTACGTATAGTAGAAGAGCAACAAAATTTCCATTTGCAAACCCCTGGATGTATACACACTGATATGCTGCAGTTCTTTTGTATCATTGACCCACCATGAATAAGTTAAACTTCTTGTACCACTGCCTCGGTGCTTGCTTGAGCCCGTACAAGCTCTTTTTCAGCTTGTAAACAAGGTTTTCTTTTCCTGAAACCTTGAATCCTTCTGGCTGCTCAATGTAGATTTCTTCATTCAGATCACCATGAAGAAATGTTGTTTTGACATTCATATGTTCGAGCTCTAAGTTCAATCTGGCTACCAATCCTAGGATGACTCGGATTAAAGTCATTTTTACCACTGGTGAAAAAATCTCATCAAAGTCAATTCCCTTTTTTCTGTAGGAATCATTTGACTACTAGCCGAGTTTTGTGTTTCACCACTTTTCCGCTACTATCTTTCTTGAGCTTGAACACCCATTTGTTCTTCAGTGCCTTCATTCCATGTGGGAGCTTGGCTATCTCATAAGTGTTGTTTTTATGCAGAGATTTCATTTCATCATGCATTGCGTGCAGCCATTTGTCTTTGTCTTTATGAGATACAGCTTCGTTGAAGGTTTCTGGCTCCCTCTCGTCAGTAAGCAGAATGTATTCAGATCCTGAGTATCTGGATGATGGAATCCGGCGTCGCTCAGATCTTCGTACTTGAGGTTCACTGTTTTTTGGTTGTCTGTTGTCATCCGGATCTATGGATGATCTTGTAGCCTCTGATGGAGCAGGTTGCAGCTCCCCCTGCTCAACACTATCTTCCTCATCTGATTCTGCTTCTGCATGTCTTGCACCTCATCATCATCTGTGACCACTCGTGTTGGTGCTGGGGTTGTATCTGGATTTGCATCAGCTTTGTTGGCACTGGATTTAGAAGGCATCTTGGGCTTTTCAATGTCTTCTATTGTTTGGTCTTCGAGAAACAATACATCTCTGCTTCTGATGACCTTTCTTTCCTTCGGGTCCCATAGCCTGTATCCAAATTCCTCGTCTCCATAGCCTATGAAGATGCATGGAGTAGTCCTTGCATCGAGCTTCTGCCTGAGCTCATTGGATACGTGTGCAAAGGCTAAACATCCAAATATTCTGAGGTGAGAATATGAGGGATTCTTACCATACCACACTTTCTCCGGAATCTCAAAGTTCAACGGTACAGATGGTGATCTGTTGATCAGGTAGCAGGCGGCACGAACAACTTCTCCCTAGAATGGCTTTGGCAGCTTAGCCATGCTGACCATGCTTCTGACTTTCTCCATAATGGTGTGGTTCATCCTTTCAGCGACACCATTATGTTGTGGGGTGCGTGGAACAGTCATTTCATGTCGTATGTCGTGACTTCCGCAGTAGGCATCGAACTCCCTGGAAGTGTATTCGCCTCCATTGTCTGTGTAAAGGCACTTCAGTTTCTTCCATGTTTCACGCTCAACCATGGCATGAAACAGTTTGAAATAGTCCATGACCTGATCCTTTGATTTCAGAAAATACACCAATACTTTCCGAGAAGCATCGTCAATAAAAGTCAGAAAATATTTATTACTGCCTAGTGAATTTACCTCCAAGGGACCACAAACATCAGAGTACACCAGACTGAGTAAATCTGATTTTCTTGTAGAAGAGAAATTGAAAGAGACTCTGTGTTGCTTACCGTAAAGACAGTGATTGTAATGATCCAAAGCAGCATTTTTGGAGACATAGATTAGATCCTTCTTTGTCAATGTAGACAATCCTCTTTCACTCATGTGACCGAATCTCTGGTGCCACAGATTCTGAGAAGCCTCCGGTTCAGCTACATTGAGGCTTTCTACACATATCTTCATATGAGTCTTGTATAGAGTTTCATAAATATGTCATCGGGCGATGACCATGGTACCTTTGATCATTCTCCAAGTGTCATTGCTGAAGTGGCTAGCATAACCCTGTTTGTCAAGGGCTACCCCCGAGAGTAAGTTGAGTCGAAGTTCTGGAACATGTCTTACCTCATTCAGGGTTATTGTATACCTTGTATTTGTCCGCAATTGTATTTCACCAATTCCCACTATCTGAGAAAAACTGGTATTCCCCATCTTCATTGCTCCAAAGTCTCATGCTTTGTATGTTGTGAAGAAATCCCTGTGAGGAGTGACGTGGTAGTATGCTGCAGTCTCTACCACCCACTCGACATCCTGAGTTGCGGTGTGAAGACATGCTTCTTCCTGGCCGGAGCATATAGCTACATCTACTGTGGTAACTACTAGTGTCTCCGCTTCATTCTTCTTCGGCTAGTTATTGCCTTGTCCCTGATCCCGTTGCAGTTTCCTGCAATTATTCTTTAAGTGGCCTTCTATGCCACAGTGAAAGCACTTGTATGTCTTTCTCTCGTCCTTGGATTTGCCTCTGCTTTTGCTTCTGCCTCTCCTCCCACCTTGATTTTTCTCTTGTTGCCTTCCTCGATGCTCCGAGACAAGGGCTTCATTTTGATTTGAGCCCACGTCTTTTCCTCTGGCTTCTTCATTTGACAGGGCGTCTTTTACCATAGGCATGGTAAGTTTGCCTCATGGAGCTGAGTTGCTGAGAGTAACCATCAGAGTCTCTCAGCTATCAGGAAGAGAACTGAGTAGCAATGGGCTTGAACTTCGTCTGTCAGTTGCATGTCTACTGCAAACAACTGGTTCACCAGGTTTTGGAACTCGTTGGTGTGTTATGCAACAGAAGTTCCACTCCGTAGCTTCAGGTTCACCAAATGCCTCATGATTAAGGCTTTATTCCGAGCTGTTTTGGCCTAGAACATGTCTTCCAATTTCCTCCATATTTCATAAGCATCTGTATCTTGTGATACGTGGTGGAAGACATTATGACTGATCCACTGCCTAATCTGACCCATAGTTCTATTATTGAGTTTGTTCCAATCATAGTCTTTAATAGATTCTGGTTTCACTCCCTTCAACTCGATGATATCAAACAGATCTTTGCAATGCAAAAAATCAATCATCTGAGGTCTCCAGATGGAGTAATTAGTTGCAACCAGTTTAATCATTGTACCAGAAGATGAATCTTCCATTTTCATTTTAAGTTTTACAGTTTAAAATAAAAATAGGTTAAAATCAGGGTTGAATTTCACAAATCCGAGGTCATCATTGCGTCTGGAACGGTCGAAAATGGTGGAATAGACACTTCGTTGGTCTAAATCCGACACATGAGCTGATTTGTAAATTCCTAAAACTTCTGGGGGTAAAACTGTAAATTTCAAATACTTCAGATGGCTAAATGAAATTTACCAGGATGCTGACGTGGCAGTACTGACATGGCAGGCTGATGTGGCAGTGGTGGGACCAGATTGCTGACGTGGCAGGTGATGTGGCAGGGTGACGTGGCATGGTGACGTGGTGAGGAGTGTTGACGTGGCAGCTTGCGTGTCGCTGACATAGCTACCACGTATCGTCTTCAACCTCGGTTCATCGCGTGGGGCGCGTGCCGAGAGTGTGGTTCACGCGCCAGCAAGTGTTGGCATGTGCGCCTCCGTCTGACGTCCGTTTGATCGCTGAAAAATATCACTGAGCTCGTCTCGACGTGAACTAGCTGATGGTACCCTCAAATTAGATTTTTGACAACTTTCATCGGAACCGATTTTCCTAACCGAAGCTTCTGTTTTTCGGTTTTACAACCCTAAAGAAGAACCAAAGCTTCTGATACCACTTGTTGTGATTCTCTGATCACTTTAGAATGTGTTTGAGGAAAAAACCGAATCACTCTATTACTTACAAGAATAGATACAAAATGTTTAAACTTTACAAAATACAAAAAACCTCACACACTCTCTAAGCTTTCTACTGAAGCTTACACACACTCTTTGGGGTGCATTGAGCTCTAAGATGAGTTCTGAATTTATAGCCCATGTCCAGCTCAAAATGTCAACAAATCTACAGTGTTCCACCTAAAGTGAGTTGTCTGTTTTCACCAAATTCAAACCCTGATTTTGTGGCAATCTCAATCACCACCTAAAGTCCTTTGTTTTCATGGTAGTAGTTGGCAGCTGGAGCCTGGAAGCTTCATGGTAGCTTCATGCAGAGCATGCACAGCTCATGCAGCTGGACTCAACAAACCATACTAAAAACTATTTTGGTACTGAAAAAATGCATTCTAATCACGGCAAGAGTTCAAAAGTGTTCATTCGATAAATTTTTGTGGATTATAAAGATTGATTCTTTATAAATAAAAGGAAGTATTGATGGTGGTTTTTTGTTAGCCCTTAGCCCGAGGAAGGTTGAAGGGTATTAAAATAAATGTCCAATCAGATGGATGGAAATGTCCAAAAGTCCAGAGATAAGAGGAATGATGAAGCGTGACCTGACTATGGTGGGAAGGTTCTCCCTAAGGAGAGATTCTGAATCAAGGCAAATGATGGTGGTATCCGACCCGACCACATTGAATGGGGATTTTGGGGTGCTCTTAGAGTTTGTATAACCCAACCCGATGAAGCATCAGTCGTAGGCCATGCCAACTGTCATAAAAATAAGATATTATATTTTTATATTGTAAAATATTTCTTATTTTAAATACACAGTTTAATAAAAAAAAATATAGAGATATTTTAATATTACAATTAATAATAAATAGGAAATTCAATTTTTATATTGCAATAAGTTTCTTATTTTAATAATTTTTTATTTTAAAATAAATTTTAATTTTATAATTTAATAAAAAAAATTATTATGAGATTAAGTGACATGTATTAAATTAATAGATTTTTTTTATGTTAATAGAAGATTATGGTCCACAATGGGTGTGACTTGGTGGTGTAGGGCTCATGATCTGATATTAAGGTCTTGGGTTCAAATTCAGAAATTGTGTTTCTTGTAAGAGCCTGAGATAGCCGAGGGTTTTACCTACTCTGTTTAATCCCGTAAGGTGGTTTGGCGGCGATATTTCCAAAGATTCAAAAAAAAAAAAAATAATAGAAGATTATGTTTTTATTTTATATTAGGTTT